>JADGIP010000197.1:0-29565 GCA_016618355.2 Astraeus odoratus | reverse complement strand
CTCAGTATCCTGCCCCATATTCCAGTCTAGTACATATTTGGTTTGTCTTGTATTTTTCTGCTGTGCTAAGCTGTGCACACCTATACTTTCCATTTGTCATATATTCTGTCTCCTGGTTATTCTTACATTCAATCCCTGTTCCACTTGCTTACTCAGTACATTACTCATCCTAGAACTGCCTTGACCTTTAGTAATACCTTTAGTCATCTTCTGGTAGTACTCCTGACTGGAACCTGGACTACTACACTTTCATCTGTGTATAAACTGTTAGTTATTCTGTCTTGTACTTTAGTTTGAATATCAACTTAGATTTGGTTCTAAGTTCTGGGTCTTTCATCAGCTTCATGTCCTGACCCTGTACTAGGTTAGACCTGCATAAGGGGACAGTGCATGGCCCTGTCACTGAGCCCAAAACCTAGCCTTCTCCTGTCCCTCTGTCTTTGACCCCTATCCATCTGGAACTCAGACCAGAACTAGAACCAGGAACTTAATGACCAGTGTGAGTTTGAATATACTGTGAAAATTCAGAAACTCTGGATGATCTCTGGAGGCAGAGGAGGATTAGGACATGGTGGAAGAGACAAAAGATGAGCTCTTAGCCCAGCAACAGGTCATGCACTGTACCCTTATGCAGGTCAGAGCCCAGACATAGGCATAACAGAGGGGAAGGAAGCTCTGAGAGAGGAGGAGAGAGTAAGAGCAAGGGAAGTAGAGAGAGATGGAGAGAAGGACAAGTCTTTGAGGAGATTAATCCCAGGAGCAAGCACAACAGAGACAAGATTGCACAGAGCCAGGATTTAAGTCAATATTCAAACTAGAGACTACAAACATACAGAGGACTTAAGTACTAAACAGCAGAGGGCTTCCAGAAAAGGAAAGGAAGGGTCAGAGACAAAACAAGTCTGTGGACTGAGATGAAAAGAGATGTACCATATGTGCAGTAAAATTTCCTAGAGCTGAGACAAAGGGAGAACAACCTAGAACACAAAGTTTTCTTGAAATATGTCAACAATTTTCAAAGAGGAGAGAATGCAGAAAAATGCAACACTAATACTAAAAGAGCAACAGAGTCTGAAAGGCATAAGCTGAATTACTAAACATTGGAAAAGTAGAGAAAAGCAGAAAAGAGCAACAGAGCAAACAGAGTGGAGGACATCAGAGAAACACAACAGAGGATGGAAAAAGAATATGGAGAAGAAGGGATGAACACAGATCAGGAGGGCTGAGACACATGTACTCAGATGACCCAAGAGTGCAACAACACCTCCTTAGAGGATGACTAGAGGTGCAGGGCATCAGAGGGAGATCTAGGATATCCTGATCTTCAGAGAATTGACCCAGAGAAGCACTAAGGCCACTCAGAGGGCTGAGATGGGTCAGAGATAGGTCAGAATAGACCAGAAAGTCATGGACATGACAATATCCCTATTCCTATCAATGAGCAGAGCACATGCAACATCAAGAATGACACATCACCAGTTGTTTTAGCAGACTTCTCTTAATATTTAGGATGAAGTGGGTTCTCAGCACTGCCATATTATGGAATGTATGGATTGCTCTCTCTAAGACTTGATGTCCAAGGACCAACACTTTGGAGGTGATTTCAGACAAACATCCAGAGAGTAGATTGTTCTGTTGCTCTCAGTCACTTCAATATTTGGAGGAACATGACTGTGCATTATCTTCACCAGAACATGTATCTTGGACAGGATCCTGAATGTGACCAATGAGTACCAAGGCTGCTGGAGATAGGTATCACTAATGGGGCAGTGGACCTACCTGAACACAGGTGCTGTGGAGATGACATTGAATCTCTGATCACTTCAATCTATGATGACCTTCTCCAGCTAGGCCACAATCATCACTTCCCAGACCAATACTTCATGGACTGCACCATCCACACTTCCACCAATGTTGAAATTCCTCAGTTGAACTCTGCCATTCCAAATAGGATTGCCAGAGACAAGGAGTATCCAAGTGTTGAAAGTGTTGCTAACAGAGAGTATAAGTATTTTCCACAGGAGGCTCTCAACTCACTAGACCTATCTGGATTTCCTCTTCACAAGCCAGAGTTGAAAATTTGGGCACCTCTAATGCTGCTGAGGAATGTTGATCCCATTCACTGTCTACACAATGGAACTAGATTGAAGCTGATCAGGTGTATTGGAGTGTTGTGTGCTGGATAAGAATGAAATTATCTTGATTCCTAGGATAACATTGGCTGTGGATGAAGAAGAACATCCTATCCCTCTGAGAAGACCTCAGTTCCCTGTGCATCTGGCCTATGAAATGACCATCAACAAGGCACAAGGTTGGACAGTGCAGCATGTGGGGACTTGATCTACATACATACTCCTGTATTCTCTCATGGCCAGCTTTATGTTGCTCTTTCATGTTGTACACATGCTCAAGGATTTTTTCAATGAAGGAGAGAGAGGGACAAAGACAAAAAACATAGTATGGACAGAAGTATATAGAGGACTTGAGATTTAGTTGTATTGATGGATGTAAAGTAGTGTAAATGGATTGATTGAAATTACCCCACAGGGGGGGCTGAAGATCCCCCCTTGATGCTGGGATATGCAGTAAATTACAAAAACAAATGTACAGAAAAACTATGGTTAGCAGAGCCAGCAGATGTGACTGTTTCATTTTCCCCCTTAAATTGCCTCACAGGGGAGGACCTTCAATGTGATATTGTGATTCTGTACAGTAAATTACAAACAGAAAAACTATGCCCAGCAAGGCTGGTGAGTGTGGGTGCATGCCCCAACCATGTCTGCCTTTGGCAAACACTGGTTGGGGCTTGTTTATATTACTAGAACAATGCTATGCATTATGCATTTTCGAGCTGTTGGAAGGGGGCCCATGCAAAATCCCATGTATTATCCATTTTATGCATTATGAGCTAGTCTACTGTACCAACATATAATCATGAGACTGGATGGCAGAACACAAAGACTAGGATAAGCACAGAGAAGAGGACATGGCCAGATAATACGTACTCAAAAGGCTGTTGTCACCCCGTAACCATTTACGGTGTTGCGGGGAGTGGTAAGCCTTTTTGAATTGATACTGATAATGATTGTGACTTCTGAAATAGATGGCCAAGGAACCAGCGAGTAAGTGTATAACGTCCCGAAGTAGCTCCAGCTTCTAACCGGGCACCAATTGCTAGATTTGCCCATGCTGTACGTCACGGACCCATGGGCACGAGGGAAGAGCGCGGCGACTTCAAGGACAGCCTCTTCAACAGATGGTGAAAGGCTGGTATTAATGAGAGCGCTGGAAGCGACTAGTTACGGAAACACGGTTGTCCGCGTCGTGGTTCGAAATGGAGGGTGAACTGTGACTACACGATGAAAGAATGCGTTGGGGATGATCGTGGGCGATGGCCCAAGATGACCTTACGCTTAGAACGTGCTGAAGGCATGGCCAGCATCGGGGTCTGATGCGAAGAGAAGACATGGCTGTGTTTGGAAAGAAATATGAGCGCCTGCCGCTTCACCACAAGAAGTTTAGCAGTAGGACCCTCTATCGACGTCCTGCCGGGGACCCTTCCCCATAGCCGAATTTGATGACTCACAATGAGGCTCAGTCGCGATCGAGCATCACGCGCAGATAACCTCGAGCATGGGTGCAGGTCTCTGTGCTCGTAGTGCAGGCATTGAAACCGATGCAAGGTCCGACTGCACGCACTCAGCCAATCGACAGGCCCGGGAGAGAGTTGTAAGTCACGCGCACATCCTCCAGCGGACCGTCACGGCGACTTGTCATACATAACAGGTACAGCTACCTGACATTGGTAAGTGCATTGGCACGTTGGGCCATTTTTTTACGGTGGCATGGTATTGAGGCCGGCCGACCTATTTCTTCTCTACCCAGCGCACTACCTACCGAATGTTACCCTCCAGTGGTCATCTCTGCGCCGGCGAGAACGTTGAACGACAGCCAAGCACAATGGAGGAGCCTCTTCGTTCAGGCGGTGGTCAGTGCACTCCCCGCGCGTACCTACAGCGACGTCGACCTAACATTCTGTTGCTACAGGTTCTTCGTATTCCGACTCAGGCCATAGCCTCTCGTCGACGTCCTCCAGCGAGGTCCGTGTTCTCCTCTTTGACGGCTCACCCTCCGTGGTCACACAGATGACCATGTTCTCGCTGCACGCTATATTTTAGCTGTTGTGGCTCTTTGCCTTTTGTTCTCTGTGGTGCCATCGGCGTGTTAGCTCACACTGTTATCTGATTATAGATTCTGGGGACGCCCTTCGATGTCGGTTCTCAGCGATTTGAGTACCCATTCCCCAAAACCCAGGGCTCTCCGACCGACCCGTTCATGCCCTTGTCCTCGGCCCTTAGCACACCTTCTCACGTGAATCTACCCCATTGGCCTGTACATGTCGCTCCATCCTTCCCGTTATCGTCCCCTCCTCTTTCGAAGATGAAAGCTCATCCCAAACTACATTCGGCAAATACACGGGAGCCCCCGGTTCCTCCGGGGTTAGTGAAAAAGCTCAGTGCTGGCCTCCGGTACCAGACTTCCGAAGAATCTAGTGATAAATACGATGGGGGGGAGTCTCTACCGAGCGACCGGCATACTTCCCGCGTAAATGTGATCCTGACAGACACGGACCTGCAACGTGTTCCGTTGACCGGTAACATGTCTCCTACCACTTCCATGGCCAAGGAAGGGGCCAAGAAAGAAAGCGCGAGGCGTAACGACAAATCCTCGGACCATACTGCCGCGCAGGATGCTGCGCACTCCAGTCGATCTGATGCACTCGCAAACAGTCCAGCAGTGAGTCCATTTACTTCAAATCTGCCATATCTGGGAAAAGAATGTTATTTTGCCGTGCTTCTGGCACGTTGCAATTACGGAGTGTGACTTGTACATATTCATACGCTGACATTGCCATCAGTTGCGCCAGGGCCGGGTGATCGGTCAGATGCAGGAGAGGAACTCTCCCGTTCTAACGTATTGCCATGCTCTTGGTACTCGACGCACGTATCTGTCCCCCGCTACAATGCGGATGTGAATACTGACACTGGTCTGTCCAGTATTTCAATGCATATTGAATGTTCTTATTGGGTTTTTGAGGTCCTGATCTTGGGGACACCATCGAACGTTTCGTGAGTTGGAAATTGGCACCCAGGATGCATTTGGTTAACAAGTCTGCGCAGGCGTTCATACTTCATCATTTGGGGCTTTGGTTGTATTATATCGCCACGCATGCATCCCTTTCCTTCCTTTTGGCCATTCGCGTGTACACGTATCACAATGACCAGCACACAGGTCGTCGCTGCATCTGCATCTGCTTTCATCCGGCTTCCGTTTTCATATATCCCATGCATTCCATGATACCGCGTTGAGAGCTTCTCTTCCCCAAAACATGCTGCCAGCTTTGTTTCATTCTTTGCGTGATTGTTGATCAGGAACGCTATGTACGCTGTAGTATTCTTATGCAACCTTCTTCGTGCACATGTATCCCCCCGATCCTTCATACACTGCCTGTGCTATAAGCATTCTATCCTTTGTCTTGCAGATAGTGATCAGATATTCACAGGTTTACCGCAGCACGACTTGCTGTGAATCGCACACTGGCTGACGGATCGGACAATGGTGCGCAAGCTACCGCAGCCAGTGACAGCTAACCACTGCATGCCTTACTTTGTCCTACGTAGTAGATCTGTTCGTTCGAACTGACGGGTTTCTCCTGGTTTTCCCTCGCTACCGACCGCATCCGAACTGATACGATCTCATGGGGCGGTGCCTATCATCACGGCTCATGACGATGGCAGCACAGCACTGAGCAGAAGAACCCTAGCGTTTCATTTCGAGGGCTATAAATCCTCGCTGTAGCATGCCTTGGCTCATTCATTAGTGACATCCCCCACAAGGACTGCAGGTTCCCGAGCTTCACCCACTTGTCCTTTCACAGACGTCGCAGCTGAGCAGCGAAGTCATGTCAGAGTATCATTCCAATAACCCTTATCAACAATGGGCCCCCCCGGTATCACAGTCCCAGAACCCTGTACCACCGCAACCCTCGTATGCAGCACCTCTTGGGCCCCCGCCAAGCTCTAGTTACCACCAGCAAGAATATATTCAGCCTCCTCAGGGGCCGCCGCCGCAAGGATACCAACCACCCAGCGGCTACCCAAATGAAAAGTCTCCGGAAGGGTACGCGCTACACCCACAGGGCAACCCACAGGGCACTCCTCACTACACCGTCACCTCCCCTCCTAATGAACTGTACGATCACACTGCGGCTGGTTCATCGCCTCATGGCGAACGCACACCGTCCCCGAAGGGAAAGGAAGGCGGGCTATCTCTTGCTTCATTCTTCGGCGACAAGGGACCACCGCCCTCGTGGCAGCGCCCGCCTGTACCTAACATGCTGTACAACCAGTTCCCGCCGATGTGTCTGATTTCGAACAGCAAAGACTTGACGAAAGGCTTCCCAGACCTCCCCCCACCTTGTCAGCTCGCCCCGCACCCGTTCGCGACTCACGACGTAACGGAGGAAGATTGGAAACGGTAAGGCCCTCTGTTCAGGAGTGGCATTGTGGTCGCTAAGCCCTTCATAGGTTCTTGGCGGACGTCAAGAAAGCCTCTGGTTTGTCTCCCACCCAACGCATCAAATCCAACGTCATCCCGCTCGTCGCTGGATTGAGTTTTGTTGGTATGGCCCACCCTTCATTGGCTGCACCAAGAAATGTTTTCCTGATGCAAATCATCACAGGTGGCCTCTTCATGACCATGGCAATCGAAAAGAGAATGAAGGCTAGAAATCGGACAGCCGCGGGCGACGTTGTCGATCACTGGAATCATGTTCGTCTTCTTGTCCGTTCTCCAGTGTCGTTGTATTAAAGTGATCGCGATAGTACTTCTTTGGCCCTCGTAGGATGGAAGTTGTGCTCTGCCAGGCTTCCGAACGTCTGAGCGGGCGTATAGGACCTGCGCCTATCGGTGATCCCAACCAACGACACATTGCAAACGGCCTGCGCCATCGCAGTCGATCTTCATCGTCGTCATCGTCATCATCGTCATCATCTTCCGATTCTGAGGACGATCGCCATCACAAACACCATTCTCACACCCATACTGATTACAAGACCCAGCGGCGCGCTCGTCGAGCCGAAAGAAGAGCCGCCAGATCTGAAAGACGTGACGAAAGGCGGGCGAGGAAGGCGGAGAGGCGTGCAAGGAAGTCTAGGGGCGAGAACCAGGAGCCATACCAGCTGTTCATCCAGCCTATTTAAGCAGCTACGCTTTGTTGATCATGTATTATAGGGAAGCTCTCTAACACTATATTGGAATGTGAAGCAGACGGAGTGTGCAGCTGATTACATAATCGAGGATAGCAACTTTGTAGAGTGACTGTATTGAGCACATTCTTTCATGATCATGTCGACGGTCGCAGCAACACCCAGAGGCAAATCGGTATCGGTGACCCCTACCACAACACCTGCGACCACCAGGATTGCAGGGTCTCACACCCTTCAGTCATCACCTCATTACACGACTACCCGCAGACACTCTTTGTATGGCACCGAAGACCGGGTGGTGATCGATCCTGGCTCACGTATCTGGAAGGTCGGTTTCAGTGGCGAAGGAAGGCCCAGAGATGTCTTCTACGCAGACACAATGAATGCCGCATCCTTATGGAGTCTGAGTCGCGCCAACGATCCCGCTACGAGAGCTGAGCAAGACAGGATGCTCGAAATCAATATTGAAAGGCGCCTGCGCTCTGTGTTCCACGAGTGAGCCCGGATCGAAAATCCCCTCTCAGTATGTTCCGACTTGACGAACGTCGGGTAGGTCGCTGCTCACAGACCCTAAATCCCGCAAGGTGATTTTGGTGGAACACCCTTTACTCCCGCTGTACATCAAGGAGATGTTTGCACGCGTGCTATTCGGTAACTTGCAGGTGTGTCCGACGTTCTCAATTGCACGATTGCTTACTAGAGGCGCTACAAGGTCCCTTCGATATCATTTGCTTCGAGCCATCTCCTGTCGCTGTTGTCTGTGGGCCGAATCACGGGTTTAGTGGTCGACTGTGGTCACCTTGAGTCTACCGCGCTCCCCGTGAGTCCTGTTGTCCCATAATGTGGCTTGTTACGAGCATATCGGTAGATCTTTGCAGCCCGTCCACTCTTTCCGCACCTCCGGACAACCCCATTGGCAGGCTCCCAGCTCACGTCCCATCTCCGAGCCCTTTTACTTTTATTCGGGAAATATGCACCCCCGCCAACGAGCCTCAGTATCACCAATCCACCATTGGCCAGCCGTCTCACACGCGTACCGCAGGAAATTCTTACCGACACACTCATCGAGGACATCAAAACCCGTTGCTGCTTCGTAAGCAATGTATTGCAGGCAGCTCAGGACATCCGAGAACCCTCTCCTTCCGCGGTCTCGGAAGCCGATCTCCCTCCCGGAAGTGACGCTGCCATGTCGGAGTCTGAGTTTTCTCGCGCATCCGATGTCCCCGAGAGTGTGACCTCGTCGCATCAGGCATCCACCGATCCCGGAGGCGGGTCCGATGGCCACCTCCAAGCACTCGCGAATCTGTACATGAGACACTCGAATGCCACTGAAGTCCAGCTGCGTGTTGTGCCTCCAGTTGCACAACAAATGGGCACGGGACGGGGGACCCTCGTCATTCCTGGGTGGATCCGCGAGCGGGCAGCTGAGGTTCTTTTCGAGGGCGGTGATGTTGATGAGGCTAGTGTTGCGGAGGTCATATTGGATGCCCTCCTCAAGGTCTTTCGCTTACTCATTGTCGACCTTCCGTCAGCTGACACTTGCTATAGGTTCCTATCGATCTCAGAGTAACCATGGCATCGTCCATACTCGTGACGGGAGGTACGGCCATGTTACCTGGCTTCATCCCGCGGCTACATGCAGAGCTCCTGCGCGCTATCGAACCTCCTGGCCCACCACGGCAGGGTTCGCAACGTAGCAGGCTATCATTACCTCTGTATGATCGTTATGCAGCACTTCGTCCGTTGGTACCGCACTTTGCGGTTCTCAACAATCCTGCACCCCAGATGTCAGCATCAGCTTCGTCCCGCGCCATCGGGAATGCGGGAAAGGCACCTGCATTCTCGCCTTCCGTGATGGCTTGGGTGGGTGGCTCCCTGGCTGGGTACGTCCTGCTTGTTACACGCTGTCAAAGTATTATAGTTAAATTGAGCGATATCACGCCGCTAGTGCACTCAAAACGGGAGGAGCCGAAATCTCGAGGGAAAAATGGGACGAAACGTTCTCGGTTCAGAATGACGACGACGATATGGCCGGTTCACCAACCGGGTCGGAGCAGGCGCCAAAAAGCATCCTTCCAGACTGGACGCGGACACCACTCACCGTTGGTGCACCTCCAGCTGCAGCAGTGCCCAAGCCTCTGCCGGTGTCATCGCCGCGGACCGCCGTAGGAGCTTAAGATGCTTCGCCGTGATGTTCATTCGTTATCGGATAGACCTGGTCTACATTACTTGATAATAGATGCGCGTCGCTTTCTTACATGCTTCTTACCTCCTGTCCCCGCCAACCAGTCGCACTTATTCCGTACGACTAAACTAGCACGATTATCAAGGGAAAGGGAACGTGCCGATGCTGGGTGTCACGGGGAGGCGACTCGGACCGTACTCCTACACTGGAATACAAAAAACTGCTACCCGTAACAGCCTGGGACAGCTGACTCCTCTGATAGCCTCCTGCAGACGAACATTTTTGTCCCAAGCAGAAGCCTTCAATTAACGTAAGTCGGACATATGCCCCATGCCCCTTTGTTACACAGATGAATGCTTGAGCCTTGAGTACCATACCTAAGTATACCGAACGCAAGCAAATGGTATTTTACTCTGTACATACATGTTCTACAGAGGCTATCAAAGCTTATCCGCTATTTCCCCCCGAACTTCTGTGAGCGTGGCAGCCCTGTCCTGTACAGTGCTAGCTGGAAATTTCCGTGGTTCTGCGCGTGTATGATCAGACCTTAAATTCATTAATGTCACATGACTTGCGGGAGGGAACCAAGTCTCGGGAAAAACGGGGCGAACTTCATATTCTCGTCTCAGGTGGACGAACACATGGTGGGTGCACTGTCCAGAATCGACTTCGCAACATCCGCCAGAAGTAACCTTTCGGGGACTAGTGGAGTCTGAGATTGAATCATCATCTTATGCACTGATCCTAGATATACCTAGTACGGAGGTGGACACTACTTGATAACGTATGCACACGATCCCCTCACCGTACCACTAAATGTAGCATGAATATTACACCCGAATGCACCTATGTGCAACAAGCGCCCTATAAGCTGGAGCAAGGAAAAAGAAAAGAAAATACGACGCCCGAAGATGGGTCAAAAAACGAATGTGACATGTCTTGCTAAAACAACGAAGAGCAGAAAAAGAAAACCGATGAAATGAATTGAATCGAAGGGAGGAAAAGCCTGTGCTAGAACACGAATTATGATCGCAGGCATAAACACATATGCATGAAAGACAAGGATTACTCCCGGCTTCCTATAATGCGCAGGAGTAGCTTGGTCCCATGGCGCGAGACAGCTTGATCCCATTCTTCTTGGGAAGTGACGAATTGAAGAACGGCTCTCTTGCTATCACATGAGGACAAGGAACCCCGACGTCCTTGGCTGCTCCCAGTCCTGTCGGTGGATGGGTGCACCAAGACGGCGATGGCGAACGACTCGGATATAGGGGACTTCTCCTGCTGGACGAACTTGTCGTAGATCTTCTTGCGGAGCTCAGCGAACGGCAAGATGCGGGGAACGCGCAGCATGATGATGCTCTCTTCGTGCATCGCCTTGATGGAGAGGACGGTGCCCTCGTGGCTGGACGACGTCGACCAGCTAGATACAGAGGGCGCGAGGGATGCACGACGGGTGGAGTGTCTGGTGGGGATGGTTTGGAGGAATGGGAACGAGTCAATGGTCGGTGTCTCGGGGAGACCGCCCTGCGTAGGAGAATCTAGGCAGATCGAATCTACTGTGACGTGTGTCATGTCTATCGTGAACAACGCAGATGCAGTAGTGGCACGTACCGTAGAAATATGCGTCCAGTAAATCGTCCGCCTGGTCTGACTCGTCATCATCTACCCAGGGCTCGTCATTCGCGAAGATGGACTCGTCTTCTGGGAAGGACACTGGCCGTCGGCGATCCATGGGGGAATGGAACTGCGGGGAGCGTGGTACAATGGCATCCCCACGGGCTTCTGTGATGACTGAAGCCATGCTGCACATCGACGCCCGTGGTCGATGGTAGCTTTCTGGATGAGGACTGGGGAGCGAGTAGTCGACGCCGAGTTCTTCGAGGTAGGCGGCAGCCCGAGAGGATGCCGTGGAGCACGTCGTTTGCCACGACTGCCTCACTGTCCGCGAGAGCGACGCTGCACATGACGCAAGAAAGAATGTAAGTACAAACCCAAAGTATATCGGAGTAGACTTACATTGGTGACTCGTTTGCTCGCCGAATTCAGACAGAGCATCGAAGCCTCGAGGAGGGGATCCATATATCCTAGCGTTGCGATTGACCTCGCTAGCCGTGGACCCTGCCCGCCTTCTGGTTCGTATACCCTGGTCAGCCGATTTCCCAGCAGCTCCCGAGGGTAATTCACAGTCCTCCGGAAGGGATTCCAACATCGAAGTCGGTCGCTCAGAGATAACGGACTCTGGGACATGGCCAAACTGGATGGGGACTTCCTGATTGGCGATAACCGGTTGACGAGGGAATTGGCGAGGGGGTGTAGCTGGTAAGGAAGGCAACGTAGGAGAGCACCCAGAAGCAGATGTCGACCGACTGGAGGGTGTACTGTCAGGGACATGACCGTATCCTGGAGTGATCGTAGTCTTCCGATGGATCTGTTCAGTAACGGAACTCCCCGAAGAGGAAGTGTCTGAAACATTGGAGAGGCGACGTGAGGAGTGACGCTGCGATCCCTGCCTGGTCGGAGAAGGAAGCATATCCAAGAATGAGGGGCTAGATGCTGAAAAGTGCGCGGATAGCACACTGCTTGTGACTGTGCCTCGGGATTTCATCGAGGCAGGGTCCTTGCCCGATTTTCTGGCAAGGTCGTGATCTCTCCTCCAAAAGCCGAAAAAATCAGTGAAAATGCGAGTTGACCTCATCTCTCTGATGAGCATGGGGACGTCTTCCTCGAACAGAGCACTGATCATGGCCTGAAATTCGGACTGTCGCTGCTCGATAGTGGCCTGGCTGGCTCGGAAGATAGTTCCCTTCTTCGTCAACTTTGGGATATAGTCGTGGATATTCTGGGCCACGGAGTGCGGATCAGGTCCTGGTGGTAAGGACTCGAATGAAGCAGCCTGGTCGCTGTTGATGTACACGCCGTTCTTCTTGATGCCCCTGCCAGCAGCAAGACGGTTCCGTTTCGCTCTTGCCATGCGTGAGTACTCGACCTCGAGAGTCTCTTGGAAGGTCAGGCAGTCTTCCCACTTTCTCCAAATATCATATCCGAGACCAGATCCGCGGGTAGAAATGGAGGCTCCGTCGTCTTTGATGGGACATATCCGAAGGCCATAACTGTAGCTGCTACCTTTTTTGATAGCGTGAGCAACCTCTCGTCACAGAGGCTACATTCAGATGGTCACCTTGTTTTTCTTGCGGAAGAAACTCCACGTAGAAACGAGGTGGTGCGCTCCGGTACACTGCGCGTTTCCAGGCCTAAGGATATATGGGTATGAGTACGTTTCCAGGACGGCGCCATAACCAACGCACGTCTGGTGAGATCGGACCGCTTGTCGCTCCAACACCGGTCTAGAGAAGGTGTCGTCACCATTCAGTGTCTCCATGAAGCAGAGAAGAGCGGGACATACGGGAAATTCCATTGTTTAGGTTGGTGGGCAGCTCAAGAGGTACCTCCGGCGGTGAAGTCGGCAGTCTTCCAGTCATATGAGCAATGTCGGCAATGCCAGCAAACAGACCTGGTACATACTGTGAATGTGGATGCTATTGGGACGGCCAGAGGAAGGGTAACGAATGCTGGTGAGGGAAGCCTCTGAGGGAGGAAATGGGTGGGAGCACAAAAACTGGGCCCGCGGTGCTGCAAGAATGTTCCTAAAGGATGCACCATGAGCACATGCAGCGAGAACCCAGAGTGGCTATAGCTGTACCGGGAGCACGAATGGCCGGAGTCTCACCAAGCAGGACTGGGCACGAATGGTTGCTAGATCCAGGATGTGAGCGACGTGGACGATGGGCAGATAAAGACGGGTCTGAGCATGTCTGGTCGGGGGTCATACATCATATTGTCTTTTCGTGCCATGCCAGACACGCTCACAATAATTGTGATTACATAGCCACGTGCCCACGAAATGACCCGTTTTGGCCGCCAACACAATAACTTCGCTTGCTCGTCCTTTTCTCGCCCATTCTCTGGCCTGAATCCTTCTTCCATTGTGCACCGAACCTGCTCTGAGCATCGGTTCCCTCTCGCCGAACTTTCCCCCAGGGCGACAACGGAAGATTCGGTGGGTCCTGACAGCTGCCCTTGTCGATGTCCTACTAGGGTACCTAGACGATCATTGTCATTGTCATATATATGATTCGCGCTCGGCACGACCTGGCCATCGGATCATACGAATCGGTCGGCTGCACATCAGGAGCATCGTCTACATATTCATCGTCGCCTCCATATATATCGTGACAACGCCACCGCTCAGGTCCCCCGATAATGCTCACTCCCCCTCGTACCCCTAGTCGATCGTCCTTACCGTCGTCGAGCGTAGCATATCCTTGAGGTGACAACCAGTAACCTTGAATAACTAAACCAGGCATCAGATACACTCCATGTACTACGCGCCTCCGAGAAATAATCAAAGATTCCCCTACACGACCGCCCATCTGCGTGGGAACTCAGTTAATCCAGCTCAGGTCCCAACAGCTTCCTTGCAGTGGCGTCGCCAATTTCCCTCGCACGCGTCCTGCCTTCCTTCAGCCTCTCCAAACCGTTCTTGATGCTGTCGATGTGGACGTGCAAAGGCACCTTCCCACCGATGATACCCGGAGCCGCCACCCGTTCCCGCAAGTCCTCGAGATCGTCGCTCATCGCGTGCAAGGCTTGCAGTGCCGCAGTCACATGTGCCCTTGCTTTCTTCCTGTAATCAGCGAGGTCATTCAGCAGGGCGAGTTTATCATCATATTCTCGCAACGTCTGCCTGTTTCCACCGAGCGTCGTCCATAGGTGCCCGAGTAACTGATCCTTTTCTGTGCTCGTACTTTTATTCTCATGAGTGACCATCCCGTGGAGAGTATCAATGTCTACTTCCATCTGGTCTAAATTTTGCGCTGACACCTCCGCTTCGACCACGAGGCGACCGATGGTCTGTTCTGACTGATCCATTGCTAGCGTGAACGCCTCCACTATGATTTCGTCTGCGGTGGGTCCTAGTTTGAAAGGCACAATCGCCTGCAGAATAGGTGAAGGGGCATTCTTCTGGGCCTCCCCTATTGTCTGCATCGCGTAGTTGTTCAGAGCCATCACTCTGATTCGAAACAGTCAGTGCCAGCATCGAAAAAGAAATATCAGATGTATACATACTCGTCGACTGCGCCAGTCACTTTGGCATTCAACTTTGACAGCCCTCGCGCGGTCTTCTTCGCATCCCTTGAAATCGTGTATAGCATATCGGCGATGGTGTCTCTGGACTTTATCTCACTGTTCCGGACAAGTGTGGACAGATCTTTGGTCGCCATCTCTGCCTTAATGACCTCAAGGGAAAGTTCAGAGCCGCCAGCGGACTCCACCACCAACTGGTCGAACATGGACCCTTGCGCCTTTGTTAATCCATGGAAGTCGGGTTGCACGTGCTGCACGGGCATGCACAACGTGGTCCTTCCCATACCAGGGATAAAGCAAAGCGGGGACAGCGCGAACCGAATGGTGTTAGACATGAGAGAAACCAACTGTGCGAGCATCCAAAGGCACAGAAAGACGGAGAACGGACGCCGCATGTATCTCATGGCGGTCTTGCCGACGTCATAGACATACCGTACACCAGCTACGACGGTGTCCTCTACATCTTCTCTTTTCACGATGGGCTCCCTTCGGCGCCTTGCTTTCGCGACTGAGCTGTGTGGAGGGGGAGTGCGTGCCGCACCTCTTCTACGTTTTCTGGGTGAAGTAGGTTCCCTGGGTGCTTGGGTGCCGCTTGCATGGGTAGCCGACGCATGCCCGGTGGTGTTTTCGGAATCAGAGATATCTTCCCAATCACTAGTGACGTTCTGCTTATGTACATTGGATCTTGACCACGGAAGTCGTACGATCAGGAATACACTCACCTCGGAACCCGGAGTCCCCACCATAGGCGGAATATGGGATTCCTGCCGTACAGGCATAGGTGTATTCTTTAGCTACTGTTGCAGTTTGGATCGTTGGGATACGCTTGAGTGACGGGAGAAAGTCAGACTATCGGCCGGTCAACCCTTGATGATAGAAAGAAGAACGACGGACGACGAATAGATACTACGAAGGGATGGCCGAGCAAACACGAGGTGGTTGAGCTGCCCTTGTCAGGTGATCCTGTGAAGTGTGAAACCTACAAGCGTGTATAGAGTACTTTGTGTCGACATACATAGCAGAGTCTCGAGTACCCTACATACGTACGCTGTCTTCGCTCATAGCCTGGGCCACAACTCACTCGTCAGAGATGGCGGGAATGAAGAAAACACTAGGACAAAACCTGCATGCTGAACGATGTGATATATGTACGCGTTTACAGACAAGTACGGCTATACTACTACCGAGGAGTACGAAAACCGATGGGACCTGGTGAACTGGAATTTGGGTAGGTCGAGGGGTGTCACACTAGTGCAGCATCGGACAATAGATGAGTTGAACATTTCAGCAAGAGGATTTGGCCGGGGAGTGGGCTCAGAGATGGTGTTGAGAGGGAAAGGGCGATTTTAACTACGCTGCATAGTACAGGCAGCGACGTAGAAGACTCTGGACGTGCTCACTACTCAGATCGATTGACAGAACCTACGATACTTTTAATGGCTACGGCAGGAAACAGGACTTCACAGATATCTTGGACATTCCGGCTATGATCCAAGAGGCGAAGGGTGCGTTCCTTGATCTTGCAATTGTCCGTATTGAGTTGGCAGTCCAGATTGTAAACGCGTCACGATACGCTTATTAGGAAACACAGCTTGTAACTGCATTACCTAAAGTGCGGTGATTGCGCCCTTTGGAGGCTTGCCATGATACTTCGGTGTATAATGATGGGGCAGACTACATACTCCCTGAGACGTCTTGCACGGATCTCGGCGTTATGATCCTCATCGGAAGGTATTCCATTCCATTGGTGCATACAAACATTCTCCCACTAACGTGCGCCTATATTTATATGCTCTATACGGGGATTAGATGGAATTTTCGGGGCAATGCAGTTACATACTGGCAAAATAAGTGGAAAACTGAGCCCGAACTAGTTAGCAGTCACTGTCAGAGTCTACGTGTCGACAACCTATACTCGACCTACACAGACGCAATATCTACTCGTCTATAACGAATGCCGTCACATTTAATCTCCATCAAGCTGACTGAAGAGGCGGACAGCGGAAGCCGTTCACATTGTACGGATCCTGCTTGGTTTAGTGACTGTGGTTTACGTTGATGGCTCCGATCACTGCGTTTGCTACATCCATCTTTGTCATCGGCCGAGAGGGACCTTTTTTTCGCTGAAATTGTTCACCCTTTAGGTTGCGTTCTCATAGTGGATTGAACATTGGCTGGACAGAGATGCCATAGAAGCTTACGTGTATCAATCGGAACAAAGGTCGGCAGCGTTAAATGGCAGGGTGCTCATTATAGCGACATACAGAAGCATCGACCCTCCTTCTCTCCTTCTGATCCTAGATTATGATACGTCTTCAGTTCACTGTTGTAAAAACACTAATATTTGACTTCTACTGCACAAGAGCAAAATACTCCGAAGCGCCACAGCTAGCAATGCCTACCGTTAAAGCATTCTTCTTTTCCAGACGCCAAGGGAACATTGAAGGCTGCATCGCGCTCGCCCCCATTGTCGAACTCATACCATCTACCAAGCTGACACCATGAAAAGTTCCCAGAATGCAGCTGAAAAGGCTGCAGACATCGGAACGCCAGGGTGAGTAATCCTATTTTCAAATAGTGCAACCCTAAGTCAATCAGCAATCACTACCGTGTCCAACCCTTGAGACAATGGCTAAATCATGTCTCCGAGCCCCACGATCAGTCCCATTATAAACCTAGACTTTGGCAACCTTGAATTAAAGTCACTAACAATCGGCGGAGTAGCCAACGGGATGCGTCGAGTACACCATCTCAGTTCACACTCAAGGCTATGATTCGCAGTTACGTGAACCCCCACTTGTGCTAATAAAACCTGGAAACATCTATCATGGAAGATTGTCCTCGCCTTCATCCTTCAGCTACTATTTCCAGTGATGCTTTACAATTTGGCTCGGCAGCTCATCCGTGTGCTCCAAGCAATATATCATCCACCCAGCATTCTTGGACACCCCATTAGGGCGATCATACACTCCTACAGAAGCGCATACGCATCGACATGGAACTTAAACAAGCGTTACTCTGATCGAGCGGTGTACACAAGTTCTACACCTGCCGTAGTGATGTGGGCACCGCTCCGTTGGTCTGACCCATTAAATGTTGCTGATTACCTGCTCGCAATCAGCGATCAAAAAGCTATAGCCAATGCACTACCTGCATCACTGGACCTCGCAGAGGGTACCCACTCGCAGTATCCCCCTGTTTCACGGCAGATTCTCCCATCATTCTCACACCCGCCAACCGTTGGTCCGTCTCCACGCATACAACCTGATGTACCGGAAATGGTTTTAAAGCGAAGAAGGTATGCATCTTTAGTAATATCCCGACAATTCTCTATATCGAACTCTAAAAAAACAAATGCAGTGATTCTCCTCCAAATGGGCATCAAAATACGCCGAGTTCCTTCTGGCTAGAAGCCGGAGATATGGATTATGCGAGGTATGTATTAACCTGCAATCACTAATTGAAAAAATCAGTCAACATAGAATAACTCAGACCACAAGTCCCTGAATGGACTCAATTTGTGCATCCGAACGGCACATTTTACTATATTCATAGAGAAAAGGTGGATCATTGAACCCCCGCTATCAACCAGGACCCGCTTCTTAAAGTTTTTCTCGGCTAGCACGTCATCACCGAGGATTCTGGACCAGATAAATTGCGGGATGTCATGCACATTTCTGACATCTTGTGGCCGAAAGCACAGAGCCTTGGACTGGCTTTGAGCTCAGGGGTTGAGCTTGTTATCTGGTTGTCCTCTAGTAATGGGGAGAGAGGATGGCGGTATTATTTTGTGGATCACACAAAATGCCTACTGTTTTGGGTAGAACGTGTTGAGCTGTCCAAGTTTGTGAAAGTTAGGGGTGTCAGGGAGAAGAGTCACATGGGCAAGTGTGATCAACTTTACTAAGCTTATACCCGTCTCATGGTTTTCACATCCAGGAAAAGCTGTCATGATGCAGTACTGGTGAATTTCTTTGTCATGTGCGTGAATTGTATCCAATAACAGTATGTACCTCACTCACTCGCAAATAGCTTCTTGACTCTGGTTATGACCAGATTGCAGGATGCATGTAGAACTTTACCCAAATCACTGTAGAATCAAGCAAGAAGTTCGGCATGAGCTTGATGGGATTTTTCTTTATCAGACCGTTGGCATGTAAAACAGACTAGTAACTGATTGCTACTGACCTACCGTATCCAGATGCTATTACTTCGATACATCATTTCAGTCCGCTCAGATCAGATGACATGGCGAAGATATTCGACGTGAACTCCACCTTGGACGGTATATAATAGTTTGTTCTCAATTTACCTTCCATAACAGCTTTATCTAGATAGCGCGGGGAACCAAAGTGAACACATGGTTTGCGCAATAGGTACTTTATGTTTCTATCCTTCGTTGCAATCCGTTGATTCGTTTTAGCACGGCTGATGAGGATATTTTGTACGTGCGATCCATGCCTTTCAGTTTGGTTGTTGATATCTTGTCAGATCATAACAAGTTTATTAATTTCAATGGCACGAATTACGCTCGCCTGAACATCGATCACACCACATTTACACCCGAGTGTCCACATGGGCGATGGTCATCTCTATTTATGAAGGCGCTTGATGCACTTTCGTTTTGGTCGATCTCCACCAATGCAAAAGAGATTCGGCGGGCGGGGCTTGATCATAATCCTCAATGGCAATTATACATGGGAACCCTGATGGCTGAATGTTCCACTTGTATAGCCCTGGTATCATACTTACTGCTTGTTTTTAGTGATAAATATCTGACATTTTACTTGTTTCACAATCCAGGCAATCGCCTTACTTTCTATCAATGGGAGCTTGTTAGCCAGCCCTTTTGGGGGAGCCCTTCTTCCACCTCCGCCTCTGCCTCCGCCTCCTTCTCCTGACAGTAGCATTTCTAATACCACTGGCGATGGTAGCAATCCTGGTACATACTGGATGGCAGCCATCATATGTATATCTGTCTTCTTTGCGGTTGGATCATTGACCACATCCGTGCTCCTCGCTAAGGATGTGGGTGAAGCCAAATACTCCCCATCAAAAATTGTGCATACCTTAATATCGTCCTTGTCTTGTGGTCGAACTCCCATTACCTCTACATTCTATTTTATTCTACGGGATGGGGTGAGGGATACTTACTGATCGGCTCAGGCTACTGTATCGCAGCATAGCGCAGAGGATTATCGCGCGGAGTGGTTGGCGATCATCTACTGTCTTCCAAAAGCCTTCTTGATCTGTGGGTGGGTACATCTCCCTGCGCCACGACATCACGAATACTTAGCTCTCCTTTGCATGGTGAAGATTTCTTATCCTCATCGTTAGCATAACCGTGGTCATACTCCAGTCATGCACCAGACCAGTGACTGTGATCGTTATCGCCACGATAATTGTGTCCATCATGGTGCCGTGCGTAATTTGGCGGAGGGCGACTCGCCCGCGGCAAGCAATTGTTATGCCCGTGTAAACCTGGGGCAACTAGGGTACGCGATTAGACACTATCCAAGATCGGCAAGAGGCCGACCGAGTTTCTCAGCTGGACTTTGTTTAATCCATGATTTCTGCCTCCTTTTTTTTGTATTTAAGAAACAAATCATTTTGTGTGGCCTTGACTAGAGTTTTGTATCACTGGCAATGGTCTTGTAAAGTGAAGTTTGGATGTCGATGTAGGGATAGCAGCTTTATGCAAGTCACCATCTTTAGCTCAAGGATCGACGGTGTCAGGAACGCAAGGCAGACTACGTGCGCAGAAGTTTTTGTACTCGCATAAGGGCTTCGTCATCACAATCACTAACATCTTCCTAGAGACCACTTTCTTTGTGAGCTGGAGATACTAGTCCATCCAATGTCGCTATGAGCTCTTGTACGTGTTCCGGCAGTGGTTTGTCTGGAAATCCTTGCGACCTGTATAGCTATTGGATATCGTGGGGTGGCCAAATCGACACTATAGGTCCCCATTAGATGACAGGGTAACGAGAGACTGACCGTCCGACACGTTTTCAAACAGTGTCACGTATTCCTTGCAATACCCTGCCATTCTAAGACGTTCTCCATCATCGCTTGTGCACTATAAAGCCTCGAACCGCCTTCCTTCCTCTGTCCTGCCAATAGTCACCACGCCCAATACCATCGACGTCGGAATCATCTGCGGCAAGAATGCTGTCGAGCAGGGATAGTACATCCGAGTAGGCGCTAAGTCCGACTCGATATCCGCATAAGTACGGATGTGTGCAGAAGGGACGAGATGTGAGAGTCCGAGGTAGACCTGTCTAGTGGTAGGGATGTATAGAGGCCTCCTTTGGTTTTCCTGCAAGAGCAGGACACTCGCAAGCGTTTGTAATGTCTCCAGATGCTGAAGATCAATTTTCAGGGCACGAGAAAGTTGTCACATGTAGATAAGGCTGCTGGATCAAAACTAGACACGATAGTCGCACGTAAACCTTTCAGCGCGCAGGAGAACCAACGGACCATAGACCATGCGCCGGATCCATCCAGAATTCTATCATTTCAAGGTAGGTGCGTACTATATTATTTTCTATTTCATTATCCTCTTCCTTGGAGTTTGCGATTCTCCTTTGAGCTGTACTTGGCGAATATCGACTGCAGTTTCATAGTAGGATAAAGCAATGCGCGAATCGTCACCAGAGAGTTGCGCGAGATGGCGGTATGCAGATTGGGGTGGAGGAAACGGGGCGTCCAGAAGAGGGGATATGAAGACCACCTATGCGAGGTCGCATCCAGGGACGTGAGGCAACACGTAACGTGCTTCTTTGGCTCGATGGACCTCACCCAACTCTAGCAGTACGACGCCCATCTGATCTCGACAGTACGCGTTCTATTGATCACACCAGTGCACAGTCGCACTGTATGCAGGAGCCGACTGTTTCTTGATTGCAGCATGCAGTCGAAATTCGAGGTTTCGCACCGGACGCATCGATTGCACTTTTCTATGCTAATTTGAACGTCACTGAATACGTAGTTTAGAGGGTAGCTGAGATCGAGGCTGTTTGGCTCGTACTACTATACTACCTTACGTCGAATTGCCCTACTATGTAATACTACTTGGGCTGCGGTAAAGTAACTATAGTCCAACTAACGCGAAGTTAATGGATACAGTACAGGGTGCCAAGGGATTGCACAGCAAACAGTGAAGCAAAGAGAAGTTGAAATCTAGTATTTTGTATGGGCGGGTGGTTGGCATGTGTTCTTAGAACGCGGTTGAGTTTCCTAGCCATGCTAGGGATAAAGCAAAGCGGAGACAGCGCCGTCCGAATGGTGTTAGACATGAGACATACCAACTGTGCGAGCATCCAAATGCACAGGATGACGGAAAATGGACGCCGCATGTATCCCATGACGGTCTCGTACACCAGCTATAACAGTGTCCTCTACATCTTCTCTTTTCACGATGGACTCCCTCAGGCTTGCTTTTGCGACTGAGCTGTGTGGAGGGGGAGTGCGCACAGTGACTCTTCTATGTTTTCTGCGTGTAGTAGGTCCCCCAGGAGCTTGGGTGCTGCTTGTATGGATGGCGGACGCCTGCCCGGTGGTGTTTTCGGAATCAGATCACTAGTGGCGTTCTGCTTGTGTACATTCCATCTTGACCCAAGGAAATCGTACGATCAACAACAGACTCTCGCATCCCGGAGTCCCGAACAGCGGCTGAATATGGGGTTCCTGCTGCGCAGGCATAGGAATTCTTAGCTACAGCTGCAGTTTGGACCGTTGGATGGTTCGGATATGCTCAATTGACCACCCTGGGCGGCTTCAGGGAGGAAAATTAGACTAACAGCTAGATCTGCGGCGCGACGGATATGGTGCCGTACCCCTTGACGTTAAGCAGGACAAAGAACGACGAACGACGAACGGATACAAGGTGCTAAGGGATGGTACAGCAAACATGAGGGTGATGCCGTGAAACAGGTGAAGCGTGTACAGGTACATACTCGTACTGACAAAGTTCGAGTGCCCGTGTGGCATGCCATCAATTGCCCACGTGGTCGGAGATTCACCACTCACTAGCCATATCGTATTGTGACACTGGGTTAGATCATGTAAACATCATAATGTAGGGCACGCGTTTCGGCGTTGCCATCCCTTTGGATCATCATATGCATCAGAAGGTACACCATTCCATCAGTATATATAATCCTTTTTTGTACTGACATGCTCCTGAGTCATGCATTATCTGCCCTATAGAGATGCAGAGTTCGAATTCTTGGGGCGGTCCAGATTACATGCTTTGCAAGGGAGTGACCGTGGCGAGCGCTGCATCGCAGTCATGGTAAATCAAACCAAATAACAAAGGAGTGGCAAAGAGTGGTAAATGAATCCGCCCCAAGCTCGAAGCCCAATTAGCCGTTACTTTCAGGCTCTGCATATCGACAGCATTGATCTATGTACATTGACATATGCAGACACAGTACCTGCTCATCAACCCTGATCTTAAGGGCCAACAACGCTGATGTCGTCTATATTCCGGGCTGACGAATAGCCAGCGAAGAACCAGCTTTCCAGAAGCGTTCCCGTTGTACGAATTTCTCACAGTCGGCTCAACGACTGCAGTCAGCGTTCCATTGCTCTTACCCCATCTATCTCTGTGATCCGAGATAGTTGCCAATTATCAGGGACATATGGCGGTCGGTGAATTTTCGCTAAATCATTCAACCATTCGATTTTCGCACCTAGAGTGGATTGGGCATTAGCTGGACAGGGCTGGCGCGGTAATCTATTAATTGGAACAAGATGTCTGCAGCCTTAATTGGCTGGATGCCCATTTTTTGATGGGAGAAATTGTCAAAATAGTATGTCGAGAAATGTCAACACCGATGGCTACCGGAGCGCTCGTGATGCCATGCGTAAGCATCGTCCCTTCTTCTGCTTCCAAATCGGCTCCATCATGGTTTTTCTGTAGGGTAAGTCTGCGGTGCACTGGCGTGGCCTTGTGTAAATGGCTAACATTTGAACATTCGCGGAAGGCCAAATATTCCTGTGCGCCGCAGTTAGCAGTGCCTACGCGGCTTCAGGGAACTTTCATTGCCAGCGGGCGCCCGTGATGGGATGTAACAAAGCTGAAGAGACACGCCGTGCTGCACTATCGACCTCATCCCTGCTACCAATAGGATACTATGAAAAATTTACGGAATGCAGCAAGAAGGGCTGCGGACAATGGAACGCTAGGGTAGGTAACAGGGTTCCCAAACAGTGTAACGCTAAGTTAACCAGCGGTGTTACCCCTATGACCAATAGCTAAAACATATTTCCGAGTCGATCGCTCTCATGCACAAAACTCAGGCCTCAGCTACCCTGGGTCAAAGTCAGGGGAACTGGTGGAGTAGGGAAAGCGACGGTCCGATTTTATCATCACGTTCTACACTCAAAGCTATGATTTTGCACATTTACGTGACTTCTTCGTTTTGAGTGACCCCAGTTATTATGCGATAAAAACTTGGCGACATTCATCAGGTCTCACCCGCTTTCATGCCTCAGCTGCTATTTCCCGTGATGCTCTCCAGGTTGGCTCGGCGGCTCGTCCGTGTGTTCCGAGTAATATATGCTACACCCAACAGTTTGGGACACCTCTTTAGGGCGATCATACACTTCTGCAGAAGCGCATGCGCATCGACATGGAACTCAATTAGACATTACTCTGACCGAGCAGTGTGCACAAGCGCTACACCTGCCGTGGTGACGTAGGGGCAGCTGCATTGGACTGTTCCATTAAATGCCGCTGACTACCTGGTCTCACTCAGTGATCAACATGTAGCCAGTACACTGCCCGTATCACTGGATCTCCCAGAGGAGGGTACCGACTCGCAGTATCCCCCTGTTTCACTGCAGATTCTCGCATCACTCCCACACCCGTCAACCGTTGGTCCGTCCCCAACACTTGAAGTTTTTGTACGACCCGCTGCACCGGAAACAGTTCTAATGCGAAGACTTGCAGGAAAGCTTGCATCGTTAGTAAAATTCTGACAATTCTCTCTGTCCGTCTCTGAAAAAAATAGATGTAGTGATTCTTCTTCAAATGGGCATCAAAATACCCCGAGTTCTTCTTTTCTGGAAACTGGGGATATGGATCATGCAGGGTATGTGTTACGATCACTAGTTGAAACGACCGCCCAATACAGACCAACTCAGATCGCAAGTTCCTGAATGGGATCTGCATGTACAGCCAAGCGGCGTACTTTACTATGTTCACAAGGGGAAGGTGGGTCATTGCATCCCCACTGTCAACCAGAACCTGCTTCTTGAAGTTTTTCTTGACCAGCACGTAATAACAGAGGTTTCTGAGCCAGATAAACTACAAGATGTCATATACATTTCTGACATCTTGTCACCGAAAGCACAAAACCTTAGACAAGCCTTGCACCCAGAGGTTGAAGAAATTGAGCTTGTTATCTGGTTTTCCTCTTGTAATGGAGAGCGAGAATGGCAGTATTATTTTGTGGACCACACAAAACACCTAGTGTTTTGGGTAGACCCTTTCGAGCTGTCTGCAGTTAGGGGTGTCCCGGCAAGCAGTAAGTGTGATCAGCCTTACAACATTATACCTATTTCACAGTTTTCATTCAGGACAAGCTGTCACAATGGAGTACTGGTGAATTTCTTGGTTTTGTGCGTGACTCGCGTCCAATAATAGTTTATATCTCACTCACTCACAAACAGTTCCTTGATTCAGGTGATGATGAAGAGATTGCAGGAGGCATGTAGAACTCTACCCCAATCACTGCAAAATCAAGCAAGAAGTCCGCAATGAGCTTAATGGAATTTTACTTTATCAGGCCATTGGCATGTAAAGAAACTTGTCAGCTGGTTGCTACTGACTTACCGTATTCAGACACTGCCACTTCGACATTTAGTCTCAGTCCACTGACATCAGATGTCATGATGAAGATATTCAACATGATCTCCACCTTGGATGGTATAAAATATTTTATCCTTGCTTTCTTCTTTTAACAGCTTTTCTAGATAGCGTGGGAAACCAAAGTGAATACATGGTTTGCGCAATAGGTGCTTTGTTATGTCTCTATCCTTCGTTACAAACTACTGATTCGGTTTCAGCACGTTTGATGAGGATATTTTGTATGTGCGGTGCATGATTTTCAGTTTGGTTATTGATGCACCTTGTCAGATCATAACAAGTTGATTAATTTTAATGGCACGCGTTGCGCTTGCCTCAACTTCGATCCCGCTGTATTTACACCTGAGTGTCCGCATAGGCGGTTATCTCTATTTATGAGGGTGCTTAACGCGCTTTCGTTCTGGTCGGTGTCCACCCATGCAAAGGAAATCTGGCGCACGGGCATCGGTCACGCCATCAATTATACTCGACGGCAGCTATACATGGGAAACCTGACATCTGAATGGTCTACTTGTACAACCCTGGTACCATACTTATTGCTTTTTTTAGTGACATAAATCTGAAAAATTGCCTCTTGTTTCACAATACAGGCGACTGTCCTACTCGCCATCAATGTGGATTTGCTGGCCAGTCCTTTTGGCGGAGCCCTTCCTCCACCTCCACCTCCACCCTCTCCTAGCGGCAGTATGGGCAATACCACCAGCGATGTCAGCAATCCTGGTACAGGTACATACTGGATGGCAGTCATCATATGTATATCTGTCTTCTTCGCGATGGGATCGTTGATCACATCCGTCCTCCTCACAAATGGTGCAAATGAAGCTGAATACTCACCAGCAAACATTGTGCGTACCTTGATGTCATTCTTCTCTCGTGGTCATCCTTCCGTTATTTCCACATTCTTCTATTCTGTTCTATGGACCAGTGAAATGCTCACTGGTGGGCTCCGGCTACTGTACGGCAGCAGAGCGTATCAGAGAAGTTTCGCGCGGAATGGTTGGCCTTCATATACTGCCTTCCAAGAGCACTCTTGGTATGGGGGTAAGTACATCTCCCTGCGCCGCGACATTACGAACCATTTGCAATACCTGGAATAGGTTTCTTATCCTCATCGTTAGTATTACCCTGGTCATCCTCCAGTCGTGCACCCAGTCCATAAGGGCGGTCGCTGTGGCTATGATAATTGTGCCCATCGTGGTGTCATCCATGGTATGGCTGAGCGCAACTCAGCCGCGGCGTGCATATGTTGTAACCTTCCTTGGATCCCTGGGTGCCCGTGTAGATCCGGGGAAATTGGGGCATTCGATCAGACGGACTTTCCCCTATCCAAGGAAGTTGGTAAATGGTGACCAAGCTTCTCAGCGGGTTTAGATGAACCTAGCACTAGAATCGTCGTCCCACTTTTCTTTTCAGTCGTCCAGAGACTAAATCAAGAGGCAGTGTGGAGTTGTCAAGAGTGGACTACATTGGGTAATGGTACCCGTCATCCGTGATACACAGGTGCAGATTTTCGTGGACTTGAAACAAAATTCCAGACTCCTTTATTTCAAGACTAAATTGTTTATGTAGCACTAGACTAGAGCTTTGCAAAAGATGCGTGCAGAAAGAGGCTTGTACAATATATACAGAAGCCCGTAGTTTGTGCCGGTGCTGTGCGGTGGCAATGGAGATTTGACCGAGCACTGGCTATTTGTGCAGGGGCCGATGGCTTGAGCGGGGCCAGTGGTTACTGAGAGGTAGGAGTGGTTTCTGCGAGGTGGAAGAGGATTCTGCGAAGGGCCTGCAAGGCGGAATTATTTGTACGTGGGGCCGGCGATTTGTGAGGAGTCAGCGGCTTGTTTGAAGGACTGGCGGTTTCTGCGAGACAGCTACTGCTTGTTCGAGACAGTTATGTGCAGCAGTTATGTGGGAAAGAAGAGGGCCTTGGACTGTGCTAGGGAACAGCAGTCTACGAGGAATGAGGCTGTTATTGTACCGACTCGTACGTGTTCGTGACAGTGGTCTAGCTCACACAAAAAATCCTACAAGTGGAACACGGACGAGATGGAAAACACCCACCAAGAGCAATGAGATACCACACGGCCAGTGCGGCGGTGGTTGTCTTGGATAAGTCCTTTCTGGATAGGATGCGGACGTGTTTTCGTGCTTTGGAATAGTTATGGATGTGGTTGTATGGCCGTTTGGTTAGGTCACACTGATGTGACATCCGTGTGCTGTCCGCCCTCGGGGATGTGGGACAGTTGAAAGGCCTAGAGAATATCCAATACTCTCTCCCTGGCCTACAGCACTTATCGAGCAAGAATACATGACATGAACCTCGATGGTGGCACTAATGGGATCATGTCGTTGGTGTCAGCGATGGACACGGTCTGCTGCTTGCATGAGAGGCATGAGGCATGAACGAACATCTCATTCCTCTAGACTACAAAACACGTACAGAGGGGTAGTCGACAAAAGTATGCGACGACAACATCAGGGTTAGCATTCATCATCAGCAGTATGCGATCCAACATTAGAGGCTGCCTGCATGTAATCGCTATGCAATCAAAGATGGCGAGTGAGACCAGTTGGGAACACAATTCACACGCCAGTCGCATCGCACGTGTACATAAAGGAGTGCACAGAATTCGCACGCTCTTTCGTTAACGATGTCCTCGTGTAACGTCAGGCTGACATTTGAAAATTTGACCTTCCAGCCGCTCAATGCCCAAACTCAGCGATGCAGCCAGCAGTGCCTGGATTGGCAGACAATGCATCATTGAGGCACTGCTCACTGCCAACAAGACGCCCAAAGGAGGGGTGCGGCACAATTCGAATGATGCGTCATGCCGCACTATCGCACTCATCCCGTAAGCCATTACAAGAAGTTTCTGGAACGCAGTGGGAAGCAGACTATGAGACACTGCTGTGGGTACTAATTTGATTAGCAGCCACTCGGGTGTTTAAATTCCAATAACCAAAACATACTTCCGAAGCCTTCCATCAGTCCATGCATAGCATATATCTTGGTACCCCTCAAAGTCATTAAATCAGTCGAGTAAGCAACTGGAGGGGCTGAGTGCATCACCTCTACCTACACTCAAGGCTATGATTTGTAGGTCACGCGAATTGTTCGTTTTAAGTATTTTCACTTCTTGTGCATAATATAAAAACTTGGCACTATTCATCATGCAGATCACAATAAATTTCATGCTCCAGTTACTATTCCCTGCGGATGCTCTCTAGATCGGCTGGGTGGCTCATCCTGTGCTCCCGAAAATATACTGCATTATGTTTTGATGATATTGTCCTCATACGAAGGGCATTGACACAGAATTCAAATGAACTTAGACGAAGTGGTGAGTGTCAGTTCTGAGCTTCTCGTGGTAACATAGGCACAGCTGCATCAGTTTATTCCATTGAATGTCACTGACCACCTGCTCTGGCTCAGTGACAGTAATGTTATGGCTAATACTCTACCTATTACATAACTGGTCCTTGCAGAGGATATCCAATTAGAACACTCCCCTGTTTCACAGCAGGTTGGCACTGACAAAAACTATGTGAAGGGCAGGAAAGCCCAAACTCAGCCACTGCCTAGGTGGAGGCAAAGACAACTGAGGTGCTATCTACATGATGTGGGCATATATGTGGGCAGAGACAAGCTCAGAAGAAATAAAAATGGTAAACAGGTGATGAACAAACAATTCCAGAAGTAATATGTATGTCAAAAAGACAATCTGAAAAGTAGGAACATGTCCCAGATGGAAGAGAGAGCAGAAGTGCAGTGTGTCCAGGATTTGGTGTTCTGGCTGGGGAATGACCAGAAAATACTTGGGACACTGGAATGTCAACTCTTGACAGGCACATCAGCTTTGCTGGTATCCAACTCAAATCTGGTAGCATCACTGTTAATGGTTGGTCTGACATTGGGCCTTGAGCATCCCATGCAACCTGCACTGTCAGAGGTAGTTCTAGAGCAATGACTTTCAAGAAGACTTCCATCATTAGTAAGCCTTTCTGTCCATCTCTGAAATAAAAGGTGTAGTGATTCTTTTCCAAAAGGGAGCAAAAATGCATTATTTTTTTTTTCTGCTGAAAGCTGGAGG
>JADGIP010000196.1:0-29578 GCA_016618355.2 Astraeus odoratus | reverse complement strand
TCCGAGAATCAGTAGCGGTTCATCGCCATCTACTCACCATTGCTCGTTTGGCCTGGCGTCGAAGTCTTGGCGTTGAGGTCGGCGATGAGAGAGACGTTCAGTCGCCTGGTGTTATACTCAAAGTGACCGACACAACCACAAGTCAACTCCGCTCGGATGGGCCCGAGTGGTTACATAAGCACTGGGCCTTACTCTTACTTGCTTAGTCACCATATCTCCCAGATTTTTGGATATGACTTACAGGACACTGCGATATGTATCCCGGCTTAGTTCTACCTTCACGTCGACTCGCCCTTTCTCCTCTGTGTCCCCCTCCCCACGGCCAAAGCACACTTATTTTCGTATCCTCGCTCTGATTTCGCTTGTTGGAATAGGAGCCTACACGGCTGGTGCCGTGGCACCCCACCCAATCTTCGTTTTCGTTGCACCAAGACCTGCACCCGCACCACCCGCTGATCCTGAATCCCCAGAATCACTCGCTTATGTCGCCTCGCTAGAAGAGAAACTTCAGTCCCTTCCTCTACTCGCGTCCTTGCGTTCACAGCCCGATGCCGACAAGTGGTACGAAGCCCGACCTTATAAGCGTTTCCCAGAAGAAAGACGCGTCAATAATCTCACTGCTGGTGCACTCAGAGGGCCTGGAAGGCTCGCTCTTATACCCTTGGTACGTGCAAAGTCCGATGAAACGGAAGCCATCTCGTTCGTACATGTCGGCCACGGTCTATGCGGCCACGACGGGATCATCCACGGAGGGTTGCTGGCAACGCTTTTGGATGAGAATTTGGCGCGGACTGTAAGCACCTCTTGGTCAACCATCTGTTAATCCGGGTCTCATGTTGTGTTCTCTCATCGAGGCTATTAATAATCTACCAGATAAGATTGGCGTCACGGCCAATCTTACAATAAATTACCGTGCCCCTACCTTTGCTGACCAGGCAGGCATAACTACTACTTTGAATATATCTCATGTTAACGTTGAGCACAGTTCATTGTCCTCAAAGCTCACCTTGTAGAGAAGAGCGGCCGAAGAGTCAGAGTTGCCGGTCAGGTTGAGGACCTCAACGGCAACGTTCTTGTCGAAGCAACGTGAGTGCACGTCGTGTTTCCAGTGTGTCCTTGCTAACGACTTTGCAGCGGGACATTCGTACAGCCCAAGTACGCAAGCATGCTAAGTAACTCGGTTGTCAAGCAAGCCATGGGTGAGCCAGAGCCTAAGAATGCACCCGTCCTACTCTCGGAGGGAGTCCCACCTCCTGCTAGGAAGCCATAGATGACATTTATCTTATCACTTAACAAGTAGTACAGGGATACCTACCTGCTTGACGTTGGTATTAGGATTACATTAGATACCGCGATTGATACTCTTCATAGAACGTAACAATCTAGGACAACAATCAAATAAATGTTCCACTAAGATACAACAACACGTAGCACCAACATCCGCTGTCCATACACTCATTTCTGCGCAAGAATATGCAGGTATCAATCACGAGTCGCGCACACATCCAACTCGGGCCCAAAACATTTCTCCTCTCAAGCGCACTAGCTCTTTCCATGTACGTTCTTCCCAGGTCGCTTCGCTGGCGAAACCTTCCCCGTCTGTGATTGAAGGGCTCTTAGGACTTCTAGAATTCAGAGCGCGAGTAGAGCTTTCTGTTTCTGTCGAAGACCGCCCAGCACTTTCCGTAGACGTTGCTGGAGTGGGGTCATGTGCAATCGAGGGTGCAGATATCATATTTTGAATTGTCGGAGTTGGCTCCACAGGTACAATCTCCTCCGAAGAAGCCGCCCGACCAGACAGTGGCACTGCAGGCTCAGGAGGTGTGTCAAGAGGTGCATTGACGTGCTGCGTTGGTTCAGTACCCAACAAAGGTAGCACAGTCGAAGACCCGACCGCGGATTCTCCACCACCATTAGCGGCGGGAATCTCAGTGGCTTCCTTCGCGGGCTGTGGTGGGCTCGACCCCTCCTGCGGAGGTACTTCAGGTTCTTCTGACGCCATGATAATTTCTTTTTTCAACCGAGAGGTTGCTGGACTAGTCGGTCGCTCTGACGCACCAGGCGTTGGCGGTGGTAAGGGTGCGGCCCTTCTAGCGGGCGCACGTCTCGGGACCGGTGGAGCGGTATGCGGCGCAGGCGAACCCGTCCTCGAGGGAGGGAACGGTGACGCCGTACGACCAGGTGCGGGTGAAGAGGTATGACCAGGCGCAGGCGAAGCAGTACGACTCGGTGCAGGTGACCCTGCGCGAGAGCGGCTCAAAGCCATTGGCGACGCTACGACTTGTGGAACAGGTGAACCCACCCGTGAGCGAGGCCGAGGAGATGTTGGCGTCTGTGGCAACGGGACAGTACGTGGCGACGGCGAACGATTTGCCTGAACTGGACTAGAGGGTTGTTCACGGGGAACGTCAGCAGGTACGTCGCCTTTCGCATTGGTTTCAGTGCTAGAAGTTGAAAGTCGGACGTTCACTTCTTCTGTCGGGGTAGTGAACGATTCAGACGAAGCATTGTTATCTTGCTGCGTTTCGGTATACGTCATAGCACTGTCAACCGTAGCTGGCTCTTCGGTAACTACAGCTTCATTTGATGTTGCTTCCACATTTGCATCAACTGTGGCACCCCCAGCGGTCACGTTTCTCATTCCGCTGCGCTTAGGGAGAGGGGGCGGGACTTGGGCCTGAATAGGTGCCGCCTCTTTCGGAGGATGAGGCGCAGACAGCGGAGGGGGTATCCGTCTCACAGGACCCTTCTCTTTTTCTTTTTCCTTCTCCTGGGGCCTCTCTCCACCATCCTTCCCCCAACTGGCTGCCCTCTCGCCAAGCGCGCTAGCCATCTCCCAAAGTCTGCGCCTGCGCGGAGGTACGGGGGGCTTATCAGGTATGCCCGGTGAGGTAGGCCGGCTGGCTGTTGGGGTCGACGGCTGCTTGGGAGTTCGATGTCCATTTACAACCAATTTATCCACTTCAACTAACCTGGGAGGTCGGAACACCTCCTCTTCCCAAACCCTCTCGATAATACCAGTGCGCACGAATGCCCATAAGGAACAGGTGGTACGAAGACGAAGAAGACAGTAGTTCGATGTGCACAGTGGGTAAGGTGGATTCTGGGATTGAGTGGGCAGGACACGGGTTGTTGTAGATGTCTGAACGGGTGGGCGTGACGTAGAGGGAGCACTAATTGAAGCCTGTCTAGAAATAGGGGCTAGCGGCGGAGGCGGCTGAGAGGATGTTAGAGTGGTAACACGGAAGACATGGACATGTTCCGGGTGACCATCGTCTTCCGACTGAGAAAGAGAAATGCCATTCACATGCGTCGACGAAGACAACGCAAGAGGGTATTTGAACCATGAGTTTGCGTTTGCTGTACTAGAACGTGCAAGAGCCGCGAGCGGATGGCTGGGTGGTTTCTCAAACGCTGATCCAGAAGCGAGGCGTGCTATATGTGTACCACAAAGTGCACACGATACAGACGGACATGATTGTGACTGCGAACTCAACTCTTGGACCAGACTCGCAAAGGAAATCGGCTCCACAGTGAGCATGCCGGCATGTATAGCAGTCAGGACTGAACGCCGAGAAAGCCAATTGAGGGAAGGTGCAAGGTCAAGACGTACTGTGGGCTCACTTTCCTCTTGGTTAGATGAGTAACGGAAGTGTGGATTGCACTCACGAGTCTTCCGTAACAAGTCGTGCAAGGAATGGCTGATTCAGAAGCGACGGTATGGCAGGAGGCGAAGATTGCGAAGACTTCTGGCTCCGCAAATACGAGAGGAAAGAGACGAATTCCGAGTAGGGCGTATGTGTTGTCAAAAAGCGCATCTTAGATACGTCTCCTCTGGGATCGTCCTGCTCGACCCACTTGCCCTTACCCATGGTAATCTGGGCATCTAACGCCTCCTTCTCAGCAGCCCTCTTGTCGGCTTCCAGAGCCTGCATCTGAGCTTGCATGACCTTGACGGCCTCTTCGGCACCTCTGAGGGCCTCCTCGGCTTCCTGAACCTTTCGTTCGCTCCGGGCTTGGCTAAGCCTTGCTTCGGCGACCATGGTGTTTGCTTGGTCGAACAGGGTCGCGCTGAGGTCATCGAGGTCCTTCTCGATATCATGGCGTGCGCTCTCTGCTTGACCGCGCTGAGCCGCCTCCTCCGTCGCGCGCTCCATGAGTCTGTTCAACTCGGCCGTTACATGCGCCTTTTCGACTAGCAGTCCCGTGTTGAGGGCTGCCAGATGCTCGGACCGTTCGAGCTCCAGCGACGAGATGGTGATCGACGCATTGCGTAGGGAAGAAGACGATTCGTGAAGCTGGTCCTCGAGATCAGACACGCGGTCGTACGACGCGACGAGCTTGCTGTTGAGTTGTGTCACCTGCGTGAACAGGTCCGTCACCTGGGCACGTAAGGATGCAATGACCTGAGCTTGTGCTGCCGAGGCGTCTTCGTCGCGCTCGATTGCAGTGGCATGGTTGTTCTTCACAGCGGCCTCCTCCGCGCCATCGCGAGGCTCTTCTGGCATCCCATTAATTGCCTCGTCCGCCGACATGGTTTTGAAAGGGCAGAGGTGGACGGAAACAACTGACAGAACAGTGGGGACGTATGAGCAAATACAGTCAAACCCGTTCCATCACCCAAATTTACGCAACCCTCGGCTCAGCGCTTATTTATATCCGTAGCATTTCCCAACAGCCGTAGTACAGGGTACACGCAATTCTTTACTCGTTACTTTGAGTAATCCATTTATCATGCCGCCTCACCAGTTCCTTTACAATCTCTTCCTCGATTTCCTTGTGCGGAGCAGACGGCGACGGATCGATTTCTATCCAAGATTCCTCGTACAGAGTCGATGAGTCGCCATCGACTCGGGTGTTCCCTTTCGAGGCAGATATCACTGGAGAAACCAGCACGACGCGGTACTTGCGATGGTACAGATCATTTCCAATGACGACCTGATGTCCATATCGCTCGAGTGCTTGCCGAGCTTTGGGTATAAGCAGGTCTGGATTGGTCTCGAGCTGTGAGACACATGCCATCAGAAACGCCGGACGGGATCGTCAGAAGAAGAAAAAAAAAATGCCTTGAATGACACCGTGAAACCTCCAACGGCCCAGTCCGCCACCATGGGCTTGAGAATTTTTGGCACTTGGTCCATCTCAATAAGAAGGCTGCCTTTTCCGGACTGGATCTTGTGCTCGGACTAACCGAAATATGTCAGTTGGGACCTTTGCAGCGTGTACACGTCCACCTGACCATTCTTTGGCGAGGCAAGAAAAAGTCGCTGACAGCGGCAGCGAGATAAAACATCGCCTTCGACCCCAGCGAGCCCATCGCCCTGCTCACTTCGCGTAAAAGAAAGAGATAGTCATGTACGGTGACGAAAGTGAGGGTCAACAAGGTGCCTTCGGCGTGCACTTTCTTGTACGTGCGCAAGACGGAGAGAAGTGCCGCGTGTTCCGAAGACTTCACCGTGATCCGGGGTTGCGATCCTGGGGTAGGGTGATCTTCCGAAGATTCTGAGCCTGCCGTGTTGGGTGTTTCTTCTATCTCGAGAAAATCGAGGAAGGGATGTGTGGAATGGGAATAGTTCCGGCTAAAAGGCTGGAGACTAAACTGCCGGTGCATGAAGATAACCGCATATCCCTGCTTCAGGAAGTACTCTGCAGATGTCGCGCCTCTAGTGCCTGCGGAGGGCGGTAAGCATCTTCCAAGGTGTGTATGTAGGGGAACCCGCCTGCACTGATGTTGTCCAGGAAGCGAACGCTGAGCGTGGGGACGGGTGAGGGAGGGTGCCACGGTATGGCTTGCGGAGAGCTTACACATTGAGCTCCAATGGTACGGTCGTACCTCCACTCTACGTGCAAAGTAAGATCAGCAGAACCATGACATGGTCCTTGGGTACCCCACCGTGACAAGGACCACTCTCCTGTTATGCTTATGTGTGGCGATGAATTGGCGGACATTACTCATAAGCTTATCATCCTGAAGGAAAGCTGGCGTCGGCTGTGTCGCAAAGTACGCGTCTGCAGAAAATGTTTGGGTATCGCCGGAGCTGTCTGGCATGATCACCTGCTGGAAACGATTGTTGCGACGTAGTACTGGCAGATGACTTGGGGAGTGTTGATCGGGGATCTTCTACGGTTATGACATAAGCTCCTCGCTCAGGCACATGACTGCTGATCTCCAACTTATGCTCATGGTCTTTGTCTTACTTCTCTCCCGGGCACCTACCCGCTTTCTTGACCGATGGACTTGGGTATCTAGGTGGATACATTTGTTATGTATATAATAGTCGAGACGGAAAGGGTTTTCATTTGCCTCTGGAAGCGGGGGTATATGGCGGCCGCAGCTGGGCCAATTCTGTTGATGTGGCCGGCAAATACAGCAGCCGGGGCTGCTGGATCAAAGCATGATATGTATATATGATCCCTGTTAGACGGCCGACGTCTCAAGGAATGACAACGTTACGCGGGTCGATGGATATATGAATATCCAAGCTATATCTAAACGTCCCTGATCGATGTGATCGGAGGATACATAATGCAATTGTCTGCTCAATAGCTGGGGCCCCAGTCGGGGTGCACGCACCAGCATGGCGTGAAAGCGGCAACACATAAGCTATCGTACCACGTGGCGTTTTATCAACCACATGGCGACTTATTTTACCCGTTGCTCCGAGAAACATCGGAAATGGCAAGCAGTCCGGACACTAAAGCGGCCCCTAATCAGTGGACTAGGAGATGTTTTCTGGTGAGCCACCCTATCATATGTTGTTTCAAAGTGCTACTTTACGCTAGAGCAAGTGGCCATGGCGTCCAGCACGCGGCCTCTGGTGTCAGGCGGATCGGTATGTCTACAGTATCCGAAGAGTACGTACGCGAATATCATTACATATCTTCCGGCAGAATTGTCCCACAGCAATTGATGCTCCGAGATTGCAGCCTTATAGAGGGGATTGGAGTAACAGAGCACCCAGGCACCCCAGTTCCCCTCTACTCCAATCAGTGATCCCTGCAACAAATGGCGGACGAGGAGAAGACAATGCACATCGACGAGAAACGCGAACAGACCTCTCCCCAAGTCCTTGCGACTCCCGAAGAAGAGAAAAGGCTCGTCAGAAGGCTTGATAGGTCCATTCTCCCGATAACTTGTCTCCTCTACCTTTTCGCATGTATGTTCTCGCTCTCTTGAGGGGCATGCAAGCCTTACATATACAATACAGTCCTTGATCGCTCTAATCTGGGCAATGCTCGCCTCCAGGGACTTCCTCAGGAAGTGCTGGGTGGAGATCCAGAGGGCCTCCTCTATGAGTGGGTTTTCTCCGCGTTTTATTTCTCATACGTGAGTCCCAAGTGCCACGTAACACATTCTAACCGCAATCACTCAACACATTTCACTGGCCGCTTCGTTGATCCTGCATCGCATCAGATCCTATGGCAAGTTCCTGCCACTGTGCTGTCAAAGCTTTTCCCGCCTTCTTATTGGATAGCGGCTATGGCAATTGGATGGGGGATCTGTTCTGTCTTGCAGGTTAGCTGGGCCGTTTTTCCGATCATTCCGTTCTAGTTTCTTCAACTCGGGAAAATTTTTAGGCGAGCGCCTTCAACTTTAGTGGTTTGGTCGTTTGCCGTGTTGGCCTCGGTGTGTTCGAAGCCGGATTTGGTCCCGCGATTCCCCTATACTTTTGTGAGTCGAAAATATCTTCAATCGCTTGTTTGCACTTATCCACAACCGCAGCTCTTTTCTACACGAAGCATGAACTTGGTCTCCGCTTGGGCTATTGGTTTGGTTTTGCTGCCATAGCTGGTGCCTTTGGTGGGCTCATTGCATTTGGAGTCCAACACATCAGTTTTGGTCCCAATAACGAGAGTGACTGGAAAATTTTGTTCCTCATCGAGGTAGGTCCCTTCTATAGACTATACTCTCGCTTATCAGAGTAACTTGCTCGTCTACAGGGCATCCCTGCAGTCATTCTCGGTATTATTACATGGTTTGCTCTCCCAAATCGCCCAGAATCCACCCGCTTCTTTGATGAACGAGAGCGTGAAGTCGCACTCCAACGCGGGGCGAGGGGAACCACGGCTGACATAGGGGCAGTAGTCAACAAGAGTGAGGTGTATTCCTTGGGGTACTTGACAGTTTACTTAGTGCGATAACTGCAGGACACATCCTTGCTGCCATCACTGACTGGCGTATCTTTGCTTGCGGCACAATCTACTTTGGTATGAATTGTGCCCTGGCTAGTATCTCCGCATTCTTGCCCACTATCATCAAGACATTCGGATATAGTAAGTGCACGTCTGCAAATTTTCGGCACTCACCCAGGCTCAATCTCCCCAGCCGACGCCCTTGCTCAGCTCCTTACTGTCCCTCCATATGTCGTGGGTGCTATCGTACTCTGCTCTACCGCCTACGCTACGGATAGGCTTCAGAGCCGGGGCTTGGCGATTGCAGGCGCATGTGCGGCGAGCACTCTTGGTGAGCCAAAGTTTTTCTGCCATAATAGCGCCTAAACAGGTTATTTCACGATCGATAGGCTACCTCCTCGTCTGCACCGTTCCCAATAACATGCATGTCAGGTTCTTCGCAGTCTTCCTCATCACCTCGGGGACCTACACTGCAATCGGTGTTATCATCGCATGGTGTGAGTGTTATCTTTCGTAGACGATATCACTGATGTTGAACGATGCTCCAGTTGCACACAACCTTGGCTCGGAAACAAAGAAAGCTGCTGGTATCCCTATGTTCATGGCGATTGGTCAGTGTGGTTCTGTGCTAGGTTCTAACATATATCCTTCTACCGACGGCCCTCGTTACTTGTGAGTCACCGATTTCTTCACCCTTCTTGCTTCATTTTGACATGTGGCTTAAACAGGCGAGGGTTCACGATTACTTGCGCTCTCCAGGCGTGGGCAACAGTATGCGCGATCATACTCTATATCTCTTTCAGGCGGGAAAACAAGCGGAGGGACGCGCTCTATGGGAAGCCCGATCCCGACGCCACGGTTGATACTAGCGAATTGGCGGACAAGGTTTGTCGTCCTCTGTCTCTTCTAATGGACATTCTGGCTAATTGAAGCATATAATCAGGCCCCGATGTTCCGCTACATCCCATGAACATAATCTCCCATCATTTCATTTATATCTGCTTCATTTTTCTCGTGGTCTTGTATTGCTGCTTCAGTGTTTTACTTTTACACTTTCAACATGGTTCTAACCTTGGCAAACCTCTGCACATTGTATTAGTGGAAAAACAGAAAAGTAATGTACTGATGTCACTACTTATATTAGTAGTCCTGCATCAGATCAATTAACCGATATTCGAGGCCTTGAGGAGCATCGCACATCATACTTCCCTTACATATAAGTACTGAGATTGATCCCCATGTCGAGGTAAAGTAACTATCGTGAGGAGGTTGCCAAGTACGAGATGCTATCGACTTGACATGTTATTCTCATCGAACTTGAACACCCCCTCCTTCACAAGGCCCATCCCCTTTACCCCATTCCACCAGTCCTTCGCACCTAACATAGCGCGATCTTGCGTCTGTAATCTCTCCACACCAAGCAGTTCTCCGCCTGCGCAGGCAACAAGGAGCATTTTGTTCGTCGAGGAGTATTTCGCTGTACCTGGGAGCATGTTGTTCATCATGCCCAGTTCGCTAGATAATGGGATGGCATGTAAACCTGCGAGTGAGACGGAACGTCCACCGGGAAGAGCATGGGGGACTGTCAGAGCACGCTGGTGTCCAATGGCTCGTTCAAGGCGGGCAATGGACGTCGCTGTGTGGGCGGAAAATTTCACGACAGAATCGAGGGCTGTGATCGTGGGGGCGTGGGGCATCTCTCCGCTGAGTGGTACCTGGGGAGCACACCGTGCCTTAAGAAACGGGGTTGGTAAGTGACGACATAGGACAGAAAGAGATGTCCAACTCGCCTCTCCGCGCAGCATGTCACGAAGTACTTGCACCAGGATATTTCCTCCGCTCTCGGCGAGTCTGCTTTGCATGTCGGTGAATGTCGCGTCGCCTGGTATATCCTACGCAACAAGGCAAAAGGGGATGTAAGAAGGACACCACAGTGCTCCGGGACCAGAAAATCTTACCATCCTTTCTACTGCCCAAATACCCCCCTGATCAACTACCTTCCCCTCGCGCGGTCTCACCTCGCCCATCTGTATCACGCAGACGCCGGTCTCGGTCTCTCCAGCCATCAGTGCGCGCTGGATAGGTGCCGGTCCACGATAGGCAGGAAGCAAACTCGGATGGACATTGAGACGTTGTGACGCCGGGAATAAGCGGAGGATGGACGAGGGCAGGATGCGTCCAAACGAAGCAGTCACGAGCACATGGGACTGATGCTGGTCAAGGATTGCACTGGCACTTGCATCAGGATTCGGAAGCGTAAATGGGGGAGGGGGCTGTCATAAATCAATGCTAACGAAACTCAAACCATTCGATTACGGATGACCCACTAGCCAACGCCTGAATGCTGCCTTGTCCTTTGGGATGGTATATATAGGTACACCAAATGTCTCCCCGAGTGTCTTTAGCGGCGCTGTTAGTGCATGGATCAGCATTTTTTTTTGCAACACACAATAGAGATTCGCACAACCAGACCGATAGAGTTCCCTACCGTACGAGCTGGTGAGAAGACTTACAGACATCTAAATGCGACCCATTCCGGCCAGTCTTCACATCAGGATTCGTGGCGATATGCAAGCTACGCCAGACATCTAATCGTACAAGGCCATCAACTCGAGGGTCACCATGACGGACGCACGCAAGCATACTCGAACCAGGAAAACACGTCGGGACATACCTTTCGCTTCGTATACACGTCTGAAGACCGCGCATGAAAATGCATCGCGTCCACAGAAGAGGATCGTGAACGGCTCCCCGGACGCGCCTCCGCTGAGCTCCGGATGATTGGCATGTGGTTGGACGCACGTAGTTTGCAAGTATCTCACCCGGGAGATTCTACGAGAAAGCCCTGGCCTCACGGCAGTGTTGTATGTCCTTGAAGACTTAACCGGGACAGCATCAGAATAATGTAAAGTTAGGGACTGAGTTAGACGCGGTCGGGAACGTGCAGCGGCCCCACAGGAGTGTAGAAAGCGTTGGCAATAGGGTGGGTTGAGTTGAAGAACCATGCGGACGTGTTATTTGCAGGTATTCCGTGTCACTGCTCCGGACTACAACGAATACATCCAAACACGAGTAGAAGTCCATCGAGCAGGTGAATCAAACTAGCAAATGCACACCGACTGCTAGCCTGGATGGCGCAACTCATTCGACACAACTGTGACCCAAACTTGAATGGTAATATATTTGACATGCAGTTCTACCCACTTCTCGCAGAAAAGAAAAAGAAAAGAAAGAAGGGCACGCCCACGAAGAACATTACACTATGCAGGACTACAAATGAGAGCAGAAAACAGATGACATACAATCAAGCCATCTCAACATCTTGGGCGGCTGCCGAAACCTCTGATGCCTTGGACTCCTTGTTCGCTGAATCCTGTGCATCATCTCCCATGAACACATCCAGCTCCCGGTCCAACTCCTCTGCCGTCTTCGGCCTAGGTCGTGCAGAACGCCCACCTCGCGATCCAGGGACACCTCTCGGAGGTCGTTGCATGCGTCTTCGAACAGGGCCGCTAGGTACGCCTCATCAGGAGGGTGCCCTTAAGAGGTGCGAGGAAAGCACATACCCCGCAGACTTATCAGTCGACTGTTCCCCATTTCCCAGGCGCTCCGCAAGTGATGGCCGATCTATCCTATTAAGAAGAGATGACGTCGATGTACCTGGCATACTGGCGGATCGGGGACGCTTGGGAGGGGCAGTGTCAAACGCAATCTCCATCGGCTGCCCTGCGAAGCTGACATTAGCATCCGAGGACCATGAACAGGTAGGGCATTTCTTAAAAATTATACACTTCTGTTAAAACGAACCTTTTGCGATTTTGCCTTCAAACTGCTTTTTGGCGCGAGTAGCGTCCTCGGCGGTTTCAAAGGTCACGATTGCGATGCCCGACGAACGTCCACTGCGGTCGTACTTTAAAAGGAAAAGGTGATTTCTCAGGTTCAGTTCCGTGCTCATTCCCACTAGTAACCAATAGCGAAAGGGAGCATCGAAACCCCGACATCCACGATGCACAGTAATTTGGCCCACGCGAGCGGTGACCAGATGGAAGGACGGGGCGACGACGTGGCAGCGTGCATTCGAATTCGAAGTCGGAATCATCGTACCCTGATAAAAGGCTCACGAACGAGCGTGCCTACTTGTCCAAAGATGGACTGGAAGCAAAATATCAACAAGGGGTACGACCACAGCTGGCCGAAGGCTCCTACCACTAAATCTTTCGGTGTGACCTCGTAATGCAGATTGGATACGATGAGCTTTGTGTTTGGCACAACGGCAGGGCTTGTCGAGTCGGGTGCGGCATTTCGCTTGTGTGGAGGACCCTGGTCGTGCAACCAAAAGCCGTCTGAGCGGCGAGGTCGCTAACCCCAACGTAAGACCAGAGTATCTGGGTTACATTCGAACGAAAACATACAGAGTAGGGTTTCCTGTTTCTATCGGATTTTACTGGGGCCATTTCCACCGGGTCGAGTACGGAAGAAAGAACAGAAGAATCGTTGCAGAGTGGAAGGAGCGAAAGACGCAAAAATGTGACGTGCAACACCGAAATGTCCCACGGCTCTCTCTCTCGATTTCTGACTCAGCATGTACAAATTTGTGTCACTAATACAATTTATTCCGTCGTCTCCTCCTCAAGACTTGTGTTGCTACCTGCAGCTTGAGCTTCCTCGTGTGTGCCGTCGCGCTTGACTCTCTTTCCCGAGGCACCCAAGAAAATTTCGTCGAGCGTGCTTTGTCCCGGGTCTTTCATCTTCGGCGTCGTTACCTATGCGAGCTCATGTCCACAGCAGTCTAATCTCGAGCTTAACAGAACGCACCTTCTGCGACGATATCACCGGGGGAAGTCCCCGCACCCGTCGCTTTGCGTCCTCAAGCAGTTCTACTTCTCTCTCTCTTTGACCTTTGACTGTATTCACGCTCCAGGAGTTCGTCCCGACGGATTTATGCGCCAGCTAGAGGCCCGTTGTCAGCGCACTAGTGGAACTCGTTTCGGGAAACGAACTAAACCTTGTACTTGCGCCCCTCCATCCGTGTTGTGTACGTGTTTGCATCTTCTTTGACGACATACTGCACGGTGCAATGTAAATTGCCGGTTTGTGTAGCGACGCTGGAGATACCTGATGTGCCACTATCAAATATATCAGCACACGACGCAGAACCGTTGTGGCAAGTATGCCCTACCAATCAACCAGTGATATTCCGTGCCGACTGGTGCTCCTGAATTTTTTGGAGCATTGCGTAGCCGGTGTTTCTTCGTTTCAAATTTGAACTCAAAAACATAGGCCTCAGAGATTTTGTGATCGTCTTCGACTCGTAAATGTTACCTTCCACAAATCAGGCTCTTCCTTGGTTTCGATCCACTGGCCAGAATCGTAGGACCACCGATGGGTTCCACCAATAGCCATACCGGTGTATCTCTGGCCCTTGAAAGACTTGAGTTCATTGAACCGGGTATGGCTCATCTGTATCGTGTTCGGATGCGAAGTAGCCGCTCACAGTAAATAACACTGTACCTTTGCTCTTTTAGCAGTAGGTTCTGCGCTGCTTGAAGTCGGTTCCCCGAGCTCTTCGTCCATGTCTGAAAGTTCTTCCAAGGAATCAGCCGTAGGTCCAAGGGCGCTGGAACTTTTCGCCGACGCATCCGCGTCACAGCCCGAGTCCCTTGGTGATGGCACCTTTCTCTTCTTGCTGATAATTGTTGTTTTTCGTGGGGGCATGAGGCCAATCGTGGGTGCTCTGGTAAATGCAGGTGTGCGGCGCATAACGAGCAGCTCTCAAGAGGTCATATTGTCATCATTGCGTAAACCCTAACCCTAGAGCAGGCTCTCCACCACTGATCTCGAGCATTATAATTAACACTGAACTTCCTGCTACTTCAACAGTTGTTCATCGTGTAGCCCCCGATGATCACTAGCAACTATAAGTCATTCGTTGGCCGCTTCACCGATATTGTATCGTAGCAGGGAGACTCAGAGTCAAGTCGGTGATCCACCCACCCCCAACAGCGACGTCACCGACTCGAGCGCAGTTGGGTAGAGAGCACTGCCAACTGCACCACGCAAACGTCAGTGGCCCCATATACCCCACCTTCAGCGCAATATAAAAGGAGATCGCATACGCGTACCAATGTTCCACCGAACACTGTAATCAACTCATAACTCAGGAATATGCCGTTGTTCAGGAAGGTGTGCCTCGATCGCCACCAAACCTACACGTCGAATCCTGCTAAATGAACTTTGGCCCAGAACAAGAACGACTCTGCTGCCCAACCACCCGGTGCGCCCGGGGGGCCAGTAACCGCCAACGCCCTGCCACCAGCAGGAGCTTACGGAAGTGCCCCTCAGGGGCCCCAGGGGCAGGGAGGACCAGCTGTATGTCGACGTGATTTCATCTTTGCACCGGCACTGCCGAACTTATTTACTTCATAGTATGGCCAAAACTACAGCAACGAGCCCCAGGCCCAGACCCAAACCCAGGGTATCCCTCCTGCAGGTACCATCAATAGAAGCGGTGACAATGGTTCTTCTGGTGGTACCGTTCACTCTATGTCGGGCCGTTTTGAGCAAGCTCTTGGCACGATGGTAGGCAGCAAGGCCCTCAAGGAGAAAGGCGTGCAAAAACAACAGTACGTAGATGGCGCTCGTGGCAGGGACACCTCACCTGACCCAGAAGTGACATACACAGGGAAGCGAATGCTATCAGTCTACAGAGTCAAGAACTTGCAGAGGCCGAGCGCCTGGAGCGCGAAGCACTTCTTCGTCGTGAACGTGCAGTCGCCCATGGTGCCCACCCTGCGAACAGACACCTCGGGGGTAACATTAACGCCAGTAGTTTGGGTGCCGATCATGGATCACAGCAACCGCAGTCGCAACCAAGGTGAACATATGGCTCGGAATATCACCAGTCCGGCACTGGGTAAGGAAATTATACTCGATTGTTTAGCGGACGGTCCTCGTGTAATATCAGGATGGTTTTGTACTTCATTCGCTTACTGTAACTTGTACCAACAAAGTGAAGTCGACTGGTGCATTATGAAGACTGTGGAAGTAAATGCAACCTGGCATTTCTCTGCATCTAGAATTTTCAAAAGGCAGGATCGACTAATAGCGGAAAAGCATTTTCGAGTATGATGACCGTAAACCGTCCATGAATGATGCCAAATTGTCCGTCGCTAACTACTAAAAGCATGTCCATGAGGTAACTTCGTACAACCCCTCCAATCAAGGTGAAAAAAAAAAAGATCCGCGTGATATACAACCGGAAAATAGCAACGCAAGTAGTAAGACGACGTTGAACGTCGAAACCATCAAAGCTTTCACTCTGTGGTCACAGATTTGGCTCTGTCATGGTGGATTAGCAAACGTACAACAGCGGAAAGAGTCACACATACAAGTTCCTCGGGAAGTCAACATCAAACCCGTTCTTAACAGCCAAGTGGTAGCTCAGCAACTGGAGTGGGATGATGTTAAGGAGACCCTGCAGGACGTCCACAGTCTTGGGCACACGAATCGTCTTGACACCCTTCTTGATGCCATCATCACCCTCGTTACAAATGACGATCGGCTGTGCCTTGCGTGCGGTGATCTGGGCGAATGCTGATTGCACCTTAGGGTAAAGGGAATCCTGGGTCATCACAATGATCACGGGCATGTTTTCGTCGATCAATGCGAGAGGGCCGTGTTTCAATTCACCAGCAAGGATACCCTCCGAATGCATGTATGATATTTCCTTGATCTTCAAAGCACCCTCGAGGCAAGTTGCATGTCTGTAGCATGCTTTAGTCGCCCGTCAAGTAGCCACAAGAAGCACACGTACTGGTACCCCCTGCCCATCAACAACAAGCTACGTTGGTTAAGTATGGTGTTAGCCAGCTCGCGGAGGCTGCTGTCACTCTCTAGCACTTGTTTGATTTGGCCAGGGAGGGCACGAAGACCGTCGATGATAGCCCTACGACGCTCCATGAAAGAGATACGGTCTTCGGAGAGTTGAAGCGCCATAAGCACCAGAGCAACATACTGTGATGTGTAAGCCTGGGCGGGGGGTGAGTGAGTGTCCGACGAATGGAGGGAAGGCAACATACCTTGGTCGACGCGACACCGACTTCAGGACCAGCATTGATGTGGATACCGCAGTGTGTCTCACGAGAAATGGTAGAACCCACTGTGTTCACAATACCAACGCAAAGGGCGCCACGTTCCAGACAATACCTCAAAGCGAGGATCGTGTCCGCGGTCTCACCGCTCTGGCTCACGAATACGCACACATCATCACGGAAGATGGGTGTCTTGCGGTCCAAGAAATCAGAAGCAAGCTCAACACTAACGGGGATCTCTGTCAGCTCCTCAAACATCGCTCGGGTTGCCAGAGCCGAGTGGTAGCTGGTACCACATGCACAGAAAACAATACGACGACCGCGACGGATGATGGGGAGATATGAACGCAGGCCACCAAGAGTAATGCGATACTCGTCGAAAATGACACGTCCACGCATGGTGTTCACGACCGACTCGGGTTGCTCGTAGATCTCTTTTTGCATAAAGTGATCAAACTTGCCCTTCATAATCGCGGCAATCTCGATCTCCAGAGTCTCGATGCTGCGAGTAGCAGGTGTTTCCGCTGGACCACCCTCGTCCCGGCGGAGACGGTGAATGTGGAGTTGACCTTCAGCGACATGGGCGATGTCATCATCCTCGAGATAGAGGACACGCTTGGTGTGTTCAACGATAGCAGCGGCATCCGAAGCTATGAAGAACTCGATCGGCTGGGGCATACCATCTTCGGACATGAAGTTACGTGACTGTCTGCGCGAAATCTTTGGAGCCGGGGGAGGGGCGAGACGAGAGTTGGGTGCTGTGTGTATGACTGCACTAATAGTGAGGCCATTCCAACCCAGCATATAAGAAAAACTTACATCCATCCACGGCCTTGCCATCCTCTGGGCCAGAGATCTCCACGTCGACGAAGTCCACCTTCAGCTTCTTATCCGTCTTTACACCGATAAGTAAAGGAGAGCCACGACGAGCGGTGACGATTTCGTTAGGGTAGTGAGTAGATTTGAAGACAAAGGCGAACGACCCCTCGAGCTCCTTCAAAACGGTCTTGATGAGGGAAGTGAACGTAATTCTCTTGTCAGGTTGAGAATCGTAAACGTATTTCACCAAGATGGCAACAGCCTCGGTATCGGTCTCTGACTCGAACTTGTAACCGCGTTTCTGCAGGACTTGTCTGAGAGCAGCAGCGTTGGTCACGATACCGTTGTGAACAACGATGAACTCGTTGCTGGGGCCAGAGCGGATTGGGTGGCAGTTGATGGTGCAAGGAGGTCCGTGAGTGGCCCAGCGCGTGTGCGCAACGGAGACCTGTGAGACGAAAGTCTTGGACGTGTCGATGTTCGATTCGGCGATCCGTTTGCGAAGCCCAGCCACTTTGCCTACTTCCTTGAAGTAAACGATCTCTCCTGGACGGTCGCCGTCGATACCCAGACCAGCGGAGTCATATCCGCGGTACTCCTGCCGAGCGAGACCGTTGCAAAGGATCTCCAGGATCTCCTTACGATCCTGGAAGAAGCGGGGTTAGCGTGTGTTGCTATCAGTCGTGAGACCATGCGGAGACCGCTACTATATATGGTACACTGGAGAGCGGGTCTGCGGCAAAAAGAAATACACGAATAGGCCGCATACACGCAGTCACTGATGCTCCACCGACTCTGGCGCGTGATTGAACTCGTAGAAGACCCACCTTGTCCTTCAAGAAGTTGCAGTAACCAAAGATGCCACACATGGTGAATCGAGCGGGTACGGTGGGAGGTGCACTGAGAAGAGACGCGACGAAAGCACGAACGGCAAGCTACGCAGACTGCGGTGGACAGCGGGGACAGCAACTAAAAGTACCGTCAGCGAAAACTGAGACGGTGGAGAGGAAGGAGGAAAGATATGCCTTTTAACTTGGTTCGACAGCCAAGTTAAATAGTCCATTTCTGGGTTGAGGGTCGACCAAACAACCGCAAACAACCGCCCTTTGGTTGCGATGTTCATTTGGCTGCGCAGCGCCTCTGGGTACAGCAAGAGGATCATTATGCCGAAGTAGACCCTTGCAGCGCATTGCACAGTCTTGCGATATCTCGGGTCGCACAAGCCGCTTTCTCGTATCACTTTACCTTCCACGGTCAACCTAACCGCTTCCCATCAGCCTCCGAGTGTACTTTGCCTGTATCCGGGCCTCATGGTACCACGCAGACCTCCATCTCTCTGAAAACAAATTCCGAGCTGCTGGGACCCTAGCTCCCGGCCTTCGCCGCCTGCCGTGATCCAACAGATATTCTGAGTCTCCTTTTGTTTTGTTGCACCTGCGTGTCTCCTTGTGTGGCCCGATCGAACTCAGAACTCTCTAGCAAACACGTCATTGTTCGCCAGGCTCTGGGAACGTTTCCAGAGATAGCCGCATCAGTTATTATTATTGGTCTAAATCCGGCATCACTACCGACCTTGCTTATTTTTCAATCCGAAAGTCTTTGACGTCGGGCCCCACATAGACCGTCCAAGGTCCCAGGTCCAATGCGAGTGTTGATTGGCACCACAAGTGTGCACGAGATCTATTCGACATAGCAATCTTTAATATGGCGGACGCCACTTGTGCATAAGCCTGACCGGTGATCCCCTGCCAAGATCAGTAAAACTGATCGAGGGTGGGTGTCCACTTATCTGTGCGTCGCATTGCGAAAGATGTACGTTAAACACGCGTCAAGTTCCGATCCACTGGCACTTCCCGGATCCTAGAACTTCTGCAACTATCTTACTCGTATGGAGACGCCATCCGGACACGGGCAGGTTTCGCCTTATCGTTGCTATCATTTATAGTCGATCAAGCTGTTTCCTGGACACGGGTGATACTGGCGGAAGGCTTTCGGGCATCTCGCTCGTTGGCTGGTGTTGCATGCACATGCGTCTATCGTGATCGGTGCTTTTGACACCTCTAGCGGGTGGCCTAATTACGGTGGCGTATATTTCCTCTCACCGATATACAATGTATTGGTGGCTGGTCTGATCAATGGATAGACTGGCCATTGATTCGGGCCTACATACTGTTTCCTTGGAGCGCAACGACTCCCTACATCGCCTAGCTGCGAGGCCGTACTGTGTAATCCGTCTCCACGGCACCGATGAATCCACACTTCCATCTATACCGTGTCGTCGATCCCCGGAGAAGTGTTCGCGTGAACTAATCGTGCGAGCGGCGATGCGGCCAACCACGGATAGATGGCACGCAGAGCCGGGGCGCATTCGTGTCGGCCCCGCAGCTCCTCGGAGGTGGTGCGGACAGGTACTCGCCGTCTCCACGATACGAACGTCCCGTGCGCAATATGCGGTATCTACTTACATATATATAATATCCACTGGCAACAACGAATGAACTGTTACCACCAGCGCACAACGTCCCTCACGGCGCAGTAGTATGCCATGGTCATGCCCTTCCAATCGCCGCCTTCGTATTCGTGTGCGCGTATGCTTTGTATGTACGTCAATGTAGCCACCCACTGGGTGCAAGGGACGAGACCGTTTTCGTAAGTAGCAGAGAACGAGTCCTCCCCGCATGGCCTTTTTTTTATATTTCATTTCCGCTCGGGTAAGTACCATCACAGTTCGGTGGATTATTGCCGATACTTAATAGTCAGAGAACGACTACCGAACGACACGCAGCACTGCCTCGAGGACATCTAGACTTCGCAGGCGCGCTTCCTACGATACTTAGCAATAATACATACAGTACTGTGTGCAGTGCGCGCACTAGCTAGAAAAACGTGGTTCAAAAAATTTTATGTCAAAATATGCCCAAACAACTGATTGGCTTCTGCTCGAAGTTTGATCTACATAATTATTGTACACGTCGAAAGACGGTGAAAATGAATAACTATATCGTGTAACACCTGCAAGTACATTGACCGACCAGTAAAAATGAAAGAGCAAGAGATCGAAAATGCAAAAGACGTCATGAAAAAGATTGTAAGACCAAATGTCATGCCCATTAACCCGACTGTTGGAAATATACCCACGAAGGAATGCCCGATACAATTGGGCTTCTTCAAGTACGCGTATGGTGCGGGAAGGCGGCACCTGCTACCGTTTGAATGGGTCACGCTTGTGTGGAGATCGTGACTCGACAGATGATGGTACCAGCCGATTGTCTTGTCAGCGCATTGCGGGACGCTATTCATGTCCATAGTATAGCGTGACTGTGCAACGAAATTGAGTCGTCCTCATCCACTGACCAAGCGCAGGCAAATCATATGCACATCAATGCAGCGCACCCTGCTGCATCATTGAACTGTCGCAACAGTATGCGACGTCCTTTTGTCCGGCTTCGAATTCACCAACATCGCATCGACAGTTTCCGTGACTAGCACTGCCGTTGCCTTTGGGACGACAGTCATGGCAAGATCAGGAGATGATGCCATAGGACTAAGATCGGCTGTCCACGAATACCTATTATAGAAGCTTCGCTTCTTGCGGACGCCAGCCTGGTACGCTGCGCGCATGGCAACCGCAGCGTCCTTTTTGTTCAAGCCCGAAGAGGTGCGGGTTGCAAGAACAAACGAGGCCGAGCTTACAGACGGCGCAGGGGAGTCCGGCGGTGACGTGTCGGTTCGCTGTCCATCCGAGTTGCTATCCAGTGACGATAACGACGAAGGCGGGTGTTGGGGGCTGGAAGCCGGCCATGGAACCCGAGGGCCATCCGGCTGGTCGAGGACAAACGTGGGCAGTGTCAAGGGGAAAGATGCAAGAAAGTCATGCAGGGGCCGCGGGGAAGGAGGGGAAGGAATATCACCGGGAGAAATCGTGGCTTGATCAGTGCAACTTGTCAACCTAGCCTGCTCGTTTTGCCACGAGACAAGGTTTGTTGCACACTGATCAGCGAATTGCTGCATTTCTGCGTTGAACTAAGATGCGCCGTATGTGTACTATCTACTAATACTACGTACCTGGAACGACTGTCGCGGCGATATCCATGAGTGGCTTTGCGAAAGTATCAATGAAAAATATTTGGCCACGGACTTGTGCCAAAGGACAGTCCGAAGGCTGTACAGATGGCGGTAGGTGCCAATGTTTCTCTAGGGATGCCTGAGAAGTCCACTCCGCCATCAGCGCATTCGCCCAATAATGAGACACCCCCGGTGGACGACTCTGTACAATGTTGAATATATGAATCTACAAAGGAGGATAACATCTCACGGGATTACTGATGTCGGCGCATTTAATGATTGCTTGACAGAGGAGCAACCTTTTGTAGTCCATGGGGAAGTCTCTCCCGTCCGCTAAGTGGCCAAAGTTCTTCATAAACTCGAAATGTACACCCATATCAGTCGCAAGAATGATTCCAGCCAAGGACTTGCGGAAATATTGCCCGACTTTGGGGCGGTCGAGGAGGGAGCCGAGACCATGGTGTCGCATGACATAAATAATGATAGTATAATGCATGTGTTCCAAAGCTGATTTTCCGTCAAATACAGTGGATAATGGGGCATTCGCGTTTTTCTATGGATGGTACGTCGGTGATTGGTTTACGGTTGACCGAACGACATACCATGAACATGTTCGTAAGGCCAGGATGGCCAACGTCGTGTCCTATTGCCGCGATGAAGAGCGCAAAAAGATCCATGTTGGACAAATTAAAGGCAAGGCGACCCTCTCGGCCGCGCTTCTCTGGTTCCCATGCCCCTCCATCCCTGCACAAAACTGACACCGGTGGGATAACACCCGCTGCACACAAGAATTCCTGACAGGCCTGGAGTACGTCCAGGGCATGATGGAAATTATGATAAGAGTTTTGACCACAGTATAGGAGGCGCAAGTGCCGCAAAAAGACGGAAATGTCGGCTGGTTACGAGAGGTGACTGTAAGTCGCATGAGGTGTGAACAAGAACTTACTGAGAGATATGCCAGTATCGTGGTGCATGCCATTTATTCTGAATAGGCTTTCGAAAAGGATCTGGGCACAGTAGAGGACCTCATCGTCTGGTAATCTGTGGGGTTCAAAATGCCACCCATCGAGGGCATGGATTAGCCTCGACCTCGTTTCAGCGGGGATCTCGATTGGGCACCTAGGGTCATGGTGAGTCATAGGCTATACACGAAGATGGGGGACCATACAAGTCCATATTACGAGGATCTACAGTTGTTTGGGTTTGAGTATACATCTCACTCAGTAATTCGGCATAGCTGTAGTGTGTGACTTAGTCGAACATCAGATAAGAACGTATCGGGAGGGCGCCGTACTGTGTTTCTCCTTGCTGTACATCCTCCCAACCGCCCCAGCCGTGACCCAGTCCTGGATTTTCGAGAGCGAGCGCTAAACCGCCGACATCAACACTTCGTCGTCGGCCGAGAGCGTATTCCTCATTATCGAACATGACTATACAGAGAGGCGGGGAAATGCAGGTGCCCCAGAGTGAATATCGTGTTGGACGAGGGGGAGATAAGGAGTATGGTAAGTATAAGAGGGGGATGGGGAGGAAGGAGTTCTGCGACGGATTGATCTTGCCGCTCGCGTGGGTTGTCGTTGGTTGACAGGCACCTTGTCAGTCTCGTGGCTCTCGCGTGGTGATTGCCTTATATACTGGGAACCCCGCCCGGCCCGACACCCCGGCAGTTTCTCTTCTGTATCCCTTTCTCGCTCCAGCGCGGGCACACTCTCACTTGCCGTTGCAAAAAGTGATCTTCAAGAGCGCTGATTCACAACACAGAGAACCCGTCTGCATGACACCATCGACAAAGGTACTACGGGCCTTGGGACTCTCCGCGTGGACCTTTGCCGACTGTGTAGGTATGCTCTAACTCCGAAAGTGCGACCTTTTCGGGCATCGGTTGCCGCTGTCAACGCAACATTGCCTGCCCGTAAGAAAGTCGTAATCCCCCCCTCGGTGCTTTACCAAGTTGTTTCGATCGAACACAAGTCGTGAGACTACCGCCAGGATAAATCGTTTTTCCATTTTTTTTAAATTGTCTCGTTCCGTCAATATGATTCATGATCAGCACTCTATCTTTACCCCGGCATCTGGAATTCAGCATCTCGCGCGTTTTCGTAGGTCCACGAATGCGCTTGTTATGTCATTATCAATTGCTATACATCTTTGCAAAATGTGGCAAAATCTGCAAGGTGTCGGTGGTGTATGTTCTACGTCTCTCCTCGGACTTGAACTCTGCAAAGCCCTTTGAGCCCTCGTAAGCAATTGCCTGCGATGTTTGTTTGTCAGATCAAATCTTACCATGCCACTTCTTACGGCCAAGGCACGTTACTTGGCCATCGGGTCGAATGTCCGCTTAACACCTCTATTTTACCGTGTTATAGAGCCCGCCAAACCCACATCTGATTGACGCGTATTCCCTCTCGAGTGTGCTTGTTTCAGCTTGTCACCTATGTCTCAAATTGAAAATCTGTCCCGATACGCTCTGTTTGGAGTGCCAGCTCATCGTATTAGACATTTCGTCTGTGGGCGATGGTGAGGTATGTGTCAGGCACCCAGTTCACCCGGTTCGGTGGCTGTTTATGTTTTCACACCATCGCCCTAATTGCATGCGGATATTTTCCTCTGGCTCAGCTTAAAAGTTAACCTGCTGAAATGGCCACTCGATTGCGAGAGAACGCACATCCATGTTTCGTTTCACTATCTTCAATTTTTTCGACTGGATAACTGGATTTGCGCCCACGACACTCGCGTGAATGCACGACGAGCTTTATTGCACTTGCCACTGACCCTAGTTCGCCGTTAATGATATCACTTCTATCCTTGATTCGGTCAAGTATGCTCCATATCTGTGGTTCTGACTCGGTGAATGGACAGTGCCGTCCGTCGATGACGGAACCGTGTTTGTTGTCTATCAGCCATCGTTCCACTTCTTTGGGCACGGTTTCTCCTGATACACGTGTCCCTGGAGTAAGGGTAACTGTGGGGACTATCGCCTAGAACCTGTTTGGGGTGGGTCTGCCACCATCATTGATTGCTGGAATAACCCCATCACAACTGTGCGTTGTGAGGGGCCTTTGCGTTGATAGCCAGGCTGTGTAAGGTATGTGTGTCGACTACTCGTCATGTGACGGTTTTGGCCCAGTTCCATCACTCGCCAGATTCATGTTCCACTTGTCAGGTAGAAGGCACCATCCATCATTCATGTATGTTTTCCCGGTGATATATTCGTCATGGCGGTATGAAACACTATGCGGTTTTGTGTCCAGCTATTCCAGTGGGTGATGTGATCCAGGCACTTTGTATCTGCTATTTCGAGGTATTTGGTCTGCTACCGCCTTTTGCCATCAGCGTCTCCCGTTGCGCCAACGGGTCATACGTGGTCCTGAACCCGTTAAGCCGGATTCATGCGAACTCATTTCCAGTACCAAGTATGTAATGGATGAATTATGCTGACGTGCTGAAGAGCACAGTGTATCTTCAATGACTAATGTTTCTTCACCGACCACTTGAAGCCCCATTTCTGGGAACAGAGTGTTGGCAAAGGAGCCTCACCTATTCGCATTCGTTCCTTCTACAGTGTCATGCTTTCCCCTGGGGTTATCCACGCAAGCTGAGGACTTGGCATTCGATAAGAACTACTGCGCCGTGAACAACGTGCCATGATTGTACAGGTCCAGGGCCAAGACCTATCCATAAGAGCTTCTTTCTGCTGAGGAAGCTCCTAGGAAGCCATCGGTGGCGTGGTGCTCTTTCTTTTTTTTTTCTCTGTATTCTTACGGAAAGTGGCTCGAAAAGTGTCCTCCGCTTTTCTAAGAAGAGTCGGCGGCCTCGTTTGTGATTGGTGAATAGAGATAAGCCGGGCGGGTCCAGCCAACCTGTAGTCGTTGAAATTATCTCGTAAGTTTCACTAGTTTCCTTTGCTGTTCGGCCTTTGGCAACACGGCATGGCCACACACGTATCTGATCTCATGGAATGCACTCTTCGGTGATACAACATCGAGGGCTGTGAGTTCATGTTTCAGAACCAAAAATTCGCTGCAAGAGTCTCTTTCACCTTGTTGATTCTTTGCTGTCCACGTTCTAAGCTACGGGCTTCGTCAATGCCTCCCGGCTGTCGAGAGTAATGAAAAATTTTCGTCAGGGCCTCGAAGATCCCTACTTAAGCAGGGAAATGCATGTCATTCATTTGCGCTATTCCTTAAACGGTGCTGCTCTCGCAATTTTTCGCACTCCTGTTTTTTGGTCCGCGTCTGTTATGTGCTCCTTGTCTCGCTACGCACTTCCCTGGGACATAACGGTCGGAAAATACTAATGCCTGAAACTCGCTTGCACACATACGCTCATCTATGGGATCAGCGGAGTCCCTGAAACATTTGAAACATTGACAGGAAGGGGTCATCCAGCTATGCGCTCTACGTTTCTTCCAATTCAGGCCCGGATGCTGTTCACATACTCGGTCCTGCAGCCTGGTATTGCGGTTTGGCGCGGAGGATGGCTTTGCACCAGTGCATTCCCTTCTCATCTTTCTTCGGCTTTCTCGGTGCCTCCTTAGTCTGCAATGGTGGCGTCGTCGTGTCTGTTCTGATCGATTGTGACAAACATAAAAGCACACGGTCCACGACATCGGTCCTCTCCCTGTGTGGAACGTTGACACAGGGAAGGCTTAGCTTAGGCACAACTGACTCGTATTGGACAGTCCGCACCGACGGGGGACTAAGTTACATGTCAGGCCAGCCAGTCATGACGCAGGTGGCACGAAGCTGGTCCACTTCCATTTGTAATATGAACTGTCGTCGCTGTCAACAGCCAGGTCAGCGAATGGAAATGCTAACTCACCCGACGGGAAAGCTGCTGGTGGGCAAACTTGCTAACACGGCTGTTGACCTAGGTTCCATCATCATCTACTTCAAACACTCGCCGTGGCTCAGCTTACCTTGCACAACCTGCGCCGTTACGCCGTTCTCACCCCGCAGGGCGAAATCCAATGTCTTGGTCCGTTGTAGATGAGTTCTATGAAGGAGCACGTTCTATCACGTGTGTTGTCCATATGATGTGATTGCCCGAGACTACTTTCGCTGCAAGTTGCGCTCGACACCTGTCAACCCGCCTGAACGGTCCGATTATCTGCACTGCCTGAACCGTAAACCATCCTCTGCCGCATCTGCAACTCAGATCCAGCTGGGCTCTTATCATCCTATCTGTCCGCCGGCACCGGTGGGTGGGTGGACACGGCGACGGCGGCCAACCTTCCAAGCATCCACGCGCCTCTTGCCCTTCCTCGCTTTCGTTCTCCATTTTCATATTCATTTTCGTAATCGAGATCTCCGTCTCTGCAAAATCTCGATTGCTCCCCGTTTCCATCCCAAGGACTTGGGGATGAGATGGGGCCCCTTATCGCCAAGGCCTCCCGTGGAAGAATATAGAAGGTGGGCACGGAGTATCTGGACGGGTGGACAAGCTATAGAATACTGTTGACATAACGTGCGGAGCGACAGCGTCAGCTTGCATTGGGCCGATGTAAGGACTCGTAGAATTATGTGACTATTTTTTTCCTTCTTTTTTCGTGCATACTCGGCCTTTCGTCTCGGACGTGGGAGCCATCGATTCGTTCATGCTTCAAGTGGAACCCAGGGTCGAACGAAACGAGGGGGGGGGCGACCAACAGTGCTGATTTGCCCCCCCGGGCAGAGTTCAGCCCGCACGGCCGGTTCTTGCACCCCGTTACCATACCACACGGACAACAGGCTGACAGGCTGACAGGTGAGACGGGGGACGACAACCCGGCGTGTACGATCCACCGGCGAGCCTTCGCGTCCCCGTGTCGAGTTACCCCATCACCACCACCCCTCCTAAAAATATAATAACTAAATACCCCTCGCACGCGACGGGTGCTTCTTGGATCAGGCATCCACCACCACCACTATATTACTTCCAGGGCATTATGCAGTATGACACGGGCAGGTTTTCAGCATGCCATGTCAAGGTGCCTACTAGTGCGCATACCCTGCTCACGTCAGTCCCCCTAAACCCCGGATACGGATTCCCTAGACCCTGGTGCGCAATGCCATCAGCCGTATCTGCGTCCATACATACTGCGGGAGTTCAGGCCCGGAATATTGATCTCCGTAGCCACATACGCGATGGTTAGGTGAAGCGGCCACTGCGGTGCCGATGATGCCACGATGACCACCACCTACCACAGCGTGGTCCTATAGTTAGTACGAGTGGATGCCGCGGCGGTAGCTGCCCAACCCACGCGATGTGCAACTCAGAAGAGGAGTCCCCCAGATTTCGTTTTGGTTTATGAATTCCAAATTGGAAGACGCTGTTACGGTGATAAGCTTGTCGACCTTAGGAGGATATGTCTAACTTTGTTCTCGAATGGACGACAGTACGGGAGGATATGTATTGCGTGACCCCACGTTCTCTCCATTGTCAACAGGAACATGGAGACATAGCATTGCATACTGGGCGATTACAATATCAAAACCGAGGACCAAGACAGGAGATGGACTACCGACAAAAATGGAATCTAGAGCAAAACAGGCCTTTCATAGCATATACCGTACTACGTATTCTAAACTAAACTATATCTTGCCAAAGAATTCTATGGACGAAGAGAGCTCTTCTACAAGTATTGATAAATCATATACTGTGCAGATTGAGGTTCTTCCTTCCCTTCCACCCAACATAAGCCCAAGACAGGAGTCGTGAAAGACCAGACAGCAAAGTGCACGTGCAGAAAAAAAAAATCGCGAGAAACAGGGCGGCGAACATTATGTAGGGGTATGTGTAATGAGAACTATCGTTGTCGATGAATGAAAAGGTGGGATTCCATGTCCGTCATAATACAATAGTGGGAGCCAAAAAAGCAAGCAAAAAGATGATGGTCGTTAAAAGACAACTTAACCTTTCGCCGGATATGCGAGCATTTATAAAGCATATATAGCCTGCGGTAAGCGAGCAAAAACACACGATCCAGAGCAAGGCGAGCGTTATGCTGAGTCGAAGCTCTGTGTCAAGAGCAGGTGCATAGAAAGGCCCAGTCTATATCATGAATGGGGCGTGGATATGGTTGGTCGGATTTGACCACCGTCTTGCCATGGACGAGATGGAGGGGAGGTTGTCCACCGACGACGCACAGGCACCTGCGGAAGACAAGCCGTAACCCGCAGAGTACTATGTATGCGCGCATATAGTAATCAATACCGGGTCTGAAGGAAAGACCTGATACCCACCTCTGAAACGGCTATGTCCAGCGGCGTGCGGCGAGAGGACGAGGTCGAAGAAAGAGATGGAGAATGGGGGACGTGGTGGGGGCTGTAAGCCCGAAGCGTCGGCAAGGTATGCGACGGGGGCGAGGAAGAGCCAAACCATGCAGGCTGCGACATGGGTGCGGCGGTGTGGAAGTGGGGGGACGGTATGTCGCTGCCCTCCGCCCAGGAGAGGCTCTCGTCATGACCATCCAAGTCGTTCTCGCCGACGCTGTGGAGCGAGGGCGAACCTACTCTGTCCGAGTCGGAGTTGGAATCCTCGCAGCCGGGGATGTGGAGCTGGAACTCGAACATTTGTGGTTCCTCCTCGAGTGGGCCGGCTTCTTCACCGGTCCATGTGGTAGTAGATTGCACCGAGCTATCGTGCATGGAGAAAGGGTTGAGACGAAACACACCCATCATCTTGCGCATGGCCTTGCTGGCCTGGGTTGCGCGGAGGGGGACCTCTGTTGGGGGAGCAAGGGAGCTGCTTGCATGGGCGGAGGCAGAGCCGGAGAACTCCATGACGAAACAATCTGATCCTGGGGCGTCCTCCGGGTCAGATTTCACGGGCTCGAGTTTGGAGAGGGAGGAGGAGGCGGTTGAGGAAGGGGGACGTGGCGAAGGGGAGGTGGCTGAACTCGTGCACTGGGGAGGGAGTTCGGAGTTTGATGTGTCTGGATTATCAAGGGCATACAAGCCACCGCCGGCCACCCATGACGAGTGGAGGGAATTATTGATAGAGCGGACATGATTTCGAGTATAGGCAGGAGACGTCGAAGATAAGCAGGCGGAGAGAGAGGGCTGCGATGAAGGGATGATCGTGCGCTGAGACGAGGTGGGATAGTCGGTGTGGTGATCCAAGGCGGTGGAGGACGGGTTGCGGTACACTGAGCAAGTTGCAGGCGAAGAGTAGGGGATGGACGAGGACGAGGACGAGGACGGAGGTGTGGACCAGCCGGAGACCATCCATTGGGAGTTCCAGGGCTGCTGTGAGGAAGAGTTGCTGTTTTCGGAGAAGGAGCGGGACGAATGGACGGTATATTGGGACAACGAGGACAGGGTAAGGTTTTGAGTTGAGGAGTATGATGACCTCTCGCTGGGTTGAAAACGCTTGTCATGGAAGAGGTAATGATCTAAAGACATCAGGTATGATCGGGGTTGACGGTGGCAGTCGGGGAGGGGCGGAAATGAAGAGCAGTGGGGTACGGACGAGGAAGGCCGAGCAGATGA
>JADGIP010000195.1:8172-29467 GCA_016618355.2 Astraeus odoratus | reverse complement strand
GTGCGGATCGACAATCGCACCGGTACGGCGCAGCGCCTGAACATAGCCCTGCAGGCGGTAGTGGCACAGCGGCATCTCTTCCGGCCCGGCAATGCAGCCAATCCGCTTATGCCCCAGCTCCTGGAGATAGTTTACGGCGTTGAACGCGGCGGTGAGGTTATCAATGTGGACCGTCGGCAGCTCAAGCTCAGGCGCAAATTCGTTGGCCATTACCATCGGCGGTAAATTGCGCTGTTCTTCGATGCTGGCATCAAACGGCAGGCGCGAGCCAAGCAGCAGCATGCCGTCAATCTGCTTGGTGATAATGAGGTCGATAAAGGTTTTTTCCTGCTGGTTCTGGTGAGCGCAGTCGCCAATCAGCACCAGATAGCCCTGCTCCGCCGCCGTCACTTCGATACCGCGAATGATCTCGCTGAAGAAGGGATCGCAGATATCCGGCACTATTACCAGGATGGTCCGGGATTCATTGCGCTTGACGTTCCGCCCCATCGCCTGCGGGAAATACCCCACTTCCAGCGCCGCCTGTTCAACCTTGTTACGGGTCGCCTGGGAGACTTTATCCGGGTTCATTAATGCGCGGGACACGGTTGCCGTTGAGACTTGTGCTTTCTCGGCAACGTCTTTCATGGTCGCCGTGGCAACCTCTTTCCTGGACTTCAACGTCTTCTCCTCGCCTGAACACCGAACTGCGGACATCACCATTTTTACAGATAGTTAATGGAATCGGTTACAGAATTTTCATAAAAAGTGTGAGGCGCGTTAAATTTTTCGATCCGTCTTCAGCCTTCGATGGGATCGACGTCCAGTACCCACTTCACTTTACGCGCTTCCGGCAGGGTATTGATGAGCGCCAGCGTGCCGCTGACGATGTGCTGCAGGCGAATACGCGAGGGGTGCTGAAGTAAAATCTGCCAGCGGAAACGTCCACCGCGTTTTGGCGCCAGCGCCGGCACCGGGCCCAGGATCCACAGCTGGTTATCCACCAGCGGGCTGGCCTGCAGGAGATTCCTCAGCTGTTGCAGGAAAAGCGGCGCCTGCTGGTTGTTATGATCCTCCGCGCGGATGATGACGTGGCTGGTCCACGGCGGCAGCTGCATGGTCTGGCGTTCGGCCAGCGCCTGCTCGGCAAAGGCGTCATAGCCTTTGTGCAGCAGAGTCTGTAGCAGCGGGTGCTCAGGGTGGTGCGTTTGCAGTACTACCTCGCCCTGTTTCCCCGCGCGTCCGGCACGCCCTGCCACCTGAGTATAAAGCTGGGCGAAGCGCTCGGCGGAGCGGAAATCTGCCGAGAACAGCGCGCCGTCGACGTCGAGCAGGGCGACCAGCGTCACGTCCGGGAAGTGGTGCCCTTTGGCCAGCATCTGGGTGCCAATCAGGATGCGCGCGCCGCCGCGATGCACTTCCGCCAGCTGCTGCTCCAGCGCCCCCTTGCGGCTGGTGGTGTCCCGGTCGATTCGGGAAATAGGCACGTCCGGGAAGAAAGGGCCAAGCGCCTGTTCCAGCTGTTCCGTTCCCAGCCCCACCGGCACGATATGCGTGGAACCACATGACGGGCACTGGCGAGGAACCGGACGCTGGCTGTCGCAGTGGTGGCAGCGCAAATGTCGCTGGGCCTGATGGAAAGTGTAGTAGTGGTCGCAGCGCGGGCACTCGGCAATCCAGCCGCAGTCGTGGCACAGCAGGGCGGGGGCGAATCCGCGACGGTTGAGGAACAGAATGACCTGGTTCCCCGCCTGCAAATGCTGGCGCATGCGGGAAATCAAGGCGGGCGCTAAGCCTGCCTGCACCTGCTGGCCTTTGAGATCCAGCACGTGCTGAATGGCCGGGCGGGCATTCCCCGCGCGGCGCGTCAGGCGCAGCATGTGGTATTTACGCTGGCGCACGTTGTGCAGCGTTTCGAGCGCAGGCGTGGCGGATCCGAGAATAATGGGAATTTGCTCGCTGTGCGCACGGTAGACCGCCAGATCGCGGGCGTGATAGCGCCAGCCTTCCTGCTGTTTATAGGAGCTGTCGTGCTCTTCGTCGATGACGATGACACCGAGGTTTTTAAACGGCGTAAACAGCGACGAGCGGGTGCCGATCACAATCGCCGCTTCGCCGTTTTTCGCTTTCAGCCAGGCGCTGAGGCGCTCGCTGTCGTTCAGCCCGGAGTGCAGAACCTCAACGGGCGCGTTAAAGCGCTCGCGGAAGCGGGCAATGGTCTGCGGTGTCAGGCCGATTTCCGGCACCATCACCAGCGCCTGTTTGCCCTGCGCGAGCACGTTTTCCAGCACGCTCAGATAGACTTCGGTCTTGCCGGAGCCCGTCACGCCCGCCAGCAGCCAGGCGGAAAAGTGGTCCGAGGCGCTATGAATGGCGCCTACCGCGGTAGCCTGCTCGGTATTCAGGCGCAGGCGATCGCCCGAGACGGAGAAGCCGTCGCGCCAGTCGTGAAGGGCGGGCGCTTCGCTGGCCAACTCGCTCAACCCTTTCTTTCTTAATGCCTGTAGCGCCGTTTCGCTGACCTCAAGCTCGTCGACCTGGTGCCGCCAGATTTTTCCCTGACGCAGCGCCGCCAGCGCCTGCTGCTGTTTCTGCGAACGCTTCAGGCTGTTGATGTCCACGGCCTGCCCCTGTTCGGTGGCAAACCAGTACCACATCGGGGCGTGGCGGGCGCTCTTGCCCTGGCGCAGCAGGATCGGCAGGGCGTGGAACAGGACGTCGCCAATCGGGTGATGATAATAATCTGCCGCCCACAGCAGCAGTCGCCAGGTGCTGGTGGAGTAAACCGGCTCGCTGTCCAGCACCTCAACCACCGATTTCAGTTCATTGAGGGGCAATTCGCTTTTATCGCTGACGGAGACGACGATCCCCACGCGCTGCTGTTTGCCAAACGGCACGGTCACGCGACAGCCCGCTTTGGCGCTCATGCTGTCGGGCAGCAGGTAGTCAAAGGTGCGGGGAAGCGGAACGGGCAGGGCAACGTGAGCGACGGGCATCGAATCTTCCTGACTTGAAAAGTGGCGCGTTAGTATACACATTAGTAAAAGCGGCGTGCGGATCAGTTTGCATACGTTGGTTAAATTCTGTATGATTCGCCGCCTTTGGTGTACTTTACGCCAAAGAACTTACATTCAACATCGCGTGGTGTCTGGCGTTAGGGCTGGAAGAGCGACGCGGCCTTAACTGAGGTTCTCCCATGAAAAAAGATATTCACCCGAAATACGAAATGATTACTGCAAACTGCTCTTGCGGTAACTCTATCCAGATCCGCTCTACCGTGGGTCACGATCTGAACCTGGACGTGTGCGGCAAATGCCACCCGTTCTACACTGGTAAGCAGCGTGATGTTGCAACCGGTGGCCGTGTTGACCGCTTCAACAAGCGTTTCAGCATCCCGGGCGCTAAATAAGTTTCCCGAAAAAAAGGCACCGCAAGGTGCCTTTTTTGTATCCGCTTCTCAGTATTCCCACGTCTCCGGGTCAATACCCAGTTCACGCATGATCACCTTCGCCTCTTCCGGGATTTCGTCGCTACGCTCTTTGCGCAGATCGTCATCGTTCGGCAACGGTTGGCCGGTAAACGCATGCAGGAACGCTTCGCACAGCAGTTCGCTGTTGGTCGCGTGACGCAGGTTGTTCACCTGACGACGCGTACGTTCATCGGTGAGGATCTTCAACACCTTCAGAGGAATGGAAACCGTAATTTTCTTTACTTGCTCACTCTTCTTACCGTGCTCAGCGTATGGGCTGATATATTCGCCGCTCCATTCAGCCATGAGATACCTTTAATCCTCTCAGTCATTAATCTAAAGGTGCAAACCGGTCACTGCCCGTTTTGAACCGTAATCTTGCGTAGTTTACCGTAGAGACGATACCGTGGCACGGATATTGCCGCTGCAGCGTGCACTAAAGCATATAATTTTAACGGCTATTTGCGCATTGCTCAATCTATACGCAAAGAAGTTTAGATGTCCAGATGTATTGACGTCCATACTTTCAATGTTTACTCTGGTGGCTGACTTTTCACCTCATTCGCCAGGAAGCCCTCACCATGACGCGTAAACAGGCCACGATCGCAGTGCGTAGCGGATTAAATGATGACGAGCAGTACGGCTGCGTTGTCCCGCCCATTCATCTTTCCAGCACCTACAATTTCACCGGATTTAATGAACCGCGCGCGCATGACTACTCGCGTCGCGGCAACCCTACGCGTGATGTAACCCAGCGCGCGCTGGCGGAACTGGAAGGCGGCGCGGGTGCGGTATTAACCAATACCGGTATGTCTGCCATTCACCTGGTGACCACGGTGTTCCTGAAGCCTGGCGATCTGCTGGTTGCGCCGCACGACTGTTACGGCGGCAGCTATCGTCTGTTTGATAGCCTGGCAAAGCGCGGCTGCTACCGCGTGCTGTTTGTCGATCAAAACGACGAACAGGCGCTGAAACAGGCGCTGGCAGAGAAGCCGAAGCTGGTTCTGGTGGAAAGTCCAAGCAACCCATTGTTGCGCGTTGTCGACATTGCGAAAATTTGTCAGCTCGCAAGGGATGCGGGAGCGATAAGTGTAGTGGATAATACCTTCCTCAGTCCGGCCCTTCAGAACCCGTTAGCACTGGGTGCGGATCTGGTATTGCATTCATGCACTAAATATCTGAACGGCCATTCTGACGTGGTGGCGGGCGTGGTGATTGCAAAAGATCCCGACGTTGTCACGGAACTGGCATGGTGGGCTAATAATATCGGCGTCACCGCGGGCGCGTTCGACAGCTACCTGCTGTTGCGCGGCATCCGCACGCTGTCGCCGCGCATGGACGTGGCGCAGCGTAATGCCCAGGCGATTGTCGATTTCCTGAAAACCCAGCCGCTGGTGAAGAAGCTTTATCACCCGTCGCTGCCGGAAAACCAGGGGCATGAGATTGCCGCGCGCCAGCAGAAGGGATTTGGCGCGATGTTAAGTTTTGAACTGGACGGTGACGAGCAAACGCTGCGTCGCTTCCTGAGCGGGCTGTCATTGTTTACGCTGGCGGAATCCTTAGGTGGGGTTGAAAGCTTGATCTCCCACGCCGCGACCATGACGCACGCAGGTATGGCACCGGAAGCACGTGCCGCCGCCGGGATTTCCGAGACGCTGCTGCGTATCTCGACCGGTATTGAAGATTCTGAAGATTTAATTGCCGATCTGGAAAATGGCTTCCGGGTCGCAGCCAAGGGGTAATCATGAGTGTGATAGCGCAGGCAGGGGCGAAGGGTCGTCAGCTGCACAAGTTTGGTGGTAGTAGTCTTGCTGATGTGAAATGTTATCTGCGCGTCGCAGGGATCATGACCGAATATTCACAGCCGGGTGACATGATGGTTGTCTCGGCGGCGGGCAGCACCACCAACCAGTTGATTAGCTGGCTGAAACTGAGCCAGACCGATCGCCTTTCTGCGCATCAGGTGCAACAGTCCTTACGTCGTTACCAGAGCGAGCTGATTGCCGGCCTGCTGCCTGCGGACGTGGCGGACGGGCTGATCAGCGCCTTCACGCATGACCTTGAGCGTCTGGCTGCTCTGCTGGACAGCGGGATTACCGACGCGGTGTATGCCGAAGTGGTGGGCCACGGTGAAGTGTGGTCCGCGCGCCTGATGGCCGCCGTACTGCAACACCTGGGCGTAGACGCGGCCTGGCTCGACGCGCGTGATTTCCTGCGTGCGGAACGCGCCGCGCAGCCGCAGGTGGACGAAGGGTTGTCCTATCCGCTGCTGCAACAGCTGCTGGTGCAGCATCCGGGCAAACGCATTGTCGTCACCGGCTTTATCAGCCGCAGCAACGCCGGTGAAACCGTGCTGCTGGGCCGTAACGGCTCGGACTACTCGGCAACGCAGATCGGTGCCCTGGCGGGCGTGTCCCGCGTTACCATCTGGAGCGACGTGGCCGGTGTCTACAGCGCGGACCCGCGTAAAGTGAAAGATGCCTGCCTGCTTCCGCTGCTGCGTCTCGACGAAGCGAGCGAGCTGGCGCGTCTGGCGGCACCGGTGCTGCACGCCCGTACGCTGCAGCCGGTTTCCGGCAGCGATATTGACCTGCAGCTGCGCTGTAGCTATACGCCGGATCAGGGGTCCACGCGCATTGAGCGCGTGCTGGCGTCCGGCACGGGCGCGCGCATCGTCACCAGCCACGACGACATCTGCCTGATTGAGTTCCTGGTCCCTGCGGGTCAGGACTTCAGGCTGGCGCATAAAGATATCGACACGATCCTGAAACGCGCCCAGGTGCGTCCGCTGGCCGTTGGCGTGCATAACGATCGTCAGCTGCTGCAGTTCTGCTATACCGCCGAAGTGGCGGACAGCGCGCTGAAAATTCTCGACGAAGCGGGCCTGCCGGGCGAGCTTCGCCTGCGTCAGGGGCTGGCGCTGGTGGCGATGGTCGGCGCGGGCGTCACCCGTAACCCGCTGCACTGCCACCGCTTCTGGCAGCAGCTGAAGGGCCAGCCGGTGGAGTTCACCTGGCAGTCGGAAGAGGGCATCAGCCTGGTCGCCGTGCTGCGTAAAGGCCCAACCGAAAGCCTGATTCAGGGTCTGCACACCTCGCTGTTCCGCGCGGAAAAACGCATCGGCCTGGTGCTGTTTGGTAAGGGTAACATCGGTTCCCGCTGGCTGGAGCTGTTCGCCCGCGAACAGGTCACGCTTTCGGCGCGTACCGGGTTTGAATTTATTCTTGCGGGCGTGGTGGATAGCCGCCGCAGCCTGCTGAACTACGAAGGGCTGGACGCCAGCCGGGCGCTTGCCTTCTTTAACGATGAAGCGGTTGAGCAGGATGAAGAGTCGCTGTTCCTGTGGATGCGCGCGCACCCGTATGACGATCTGGTGGTGCTGGACGTCACCGCCAGCGAACAGCTTGCCGATCAGTATCTGGATTTCGCCAGCCACGGTTTCCACGTCATCAGCGCCAACAAGCTGGCGGGGGCGAGCAGCACCGATAAATACCGTCAGATCCACGACGCGTTTGAAAAAACGGGCCGCCACTGGCTCTATAACGCCACCGTGGGCGCGGGCCTGCCGGTAAACCACACCGTGCGCGACCTGATTGAAAGCGGTGACAGCATTCTGGCGCTGAGCGGTATCTTCTCCGGCACGCTCTCCTGGCTGTTCCTGCAGTTTGACGGCACCGTACCGTTCACCGACCTGGTGGATCAGGCGTGGCAGCAGGGCTTAACCGAGCCCGATCCGCGCGTTGACCTCTCCGGTAAAGACGTGATGCGCAAGCTGGTGATCCTGGCGCGTGAAGCCGGTTATGACATCGAGCCGGATTCCGTCCGCGTCGAGTCGCTGGTGCCTGCGGGCTGCGAAGAAGGTTCTGTTGACCACTTCTTCGAAAACGGCGACGAGCTGAATGACCAGATGGTGCAGCGTCTGGAAGCGGCAAACGAGATGGGGCTGGTGCTGCGCTACGTGGCGCGTTTCGAGGCGAACGGTAAGGCGCGTGTGGGTGTCGAGGCGGTGCGTCCTGACCATCCGCTGGCGGCCCTGCTGCCGTGCGATAACGTCTTCGCCATTGAAAGCCGCTGGTACCGCGATAACCCGCTGGTGATCCGCGGCCCGGGCGCGGGGCGCGATGTCACCGCTGGGGCTATCCAGTCCGATATTAACCGTCTGGCTAAGCTGCTGTAAAAAGTGAATTTCCCTCTCCCTGTGGGAGAGGGTTAGGGTGAGGGCATCAGACCGCGCTCACCCTCATCATGAACTCCCTTCATCTTCCCTGAGCAAACCTCACCGTTATTGTGATTATTTCTGTTGACGTCACGCCGCTTTTCCGTCATTTTTACATCTGGACGTCTAAACGTATAGAAGTTCACAACACAACAGACAATGACACGCGAAAGATAGAGGTAAGGTATGAGCTTTTTTCACGCCAACCAGCGGGAAGCACTGAATCAGAGCCTGGCCGAAGTAAACGGCCAGATTAACGTCTCTTTTGAATTTTTCCCGCCGCGCACCAGTGAAATGGAGCAAACCCTGTGGAACTCTATCGATCGCCTGAGCAGCCTGAAGCCGAAGTTTGTCTCCGTGACCTACGGCGCCAACTCCGGCGAGCGCGACCGCACGCACAGCATTATTAAAGGCATCAAAGATCGTACCGGTCTGGAAGCAGCGCCGCATCTGACCTGTATTGACGCCACCCGCGATGAGCTGCGCGCCATTGCCCAGGACTACTGGAACAACGGGATTCGCCATATCGTTGCCCTGCGTGGCGATCTGCCGCCGGGAAGCGGCAAGCCGGACATGTACGCTACCGATCTGGTCGCGCTGCTGAAAGACGTTGCTGATTTTGATATCTCCGTGGCCGCCTACCCTGAAGTCCACCCGGAAGCGAAAAGCGCCCAGGCGGATTTGCTTAACCTGAAGCGTAAGGTGGAGGCCGGTGCCAACCGCGCCATCACCCAGTTCTTCTTTGACGTGGAAAGCTATCTGCGCTTCCGCGACCGCTGCGTCTCGGCAGGTATCGACGTCGAAATTATCCCGGGCATTCTGCCAGTCTCTAACTTCAAACAGGCGAAGAAGTTCGCCGATATGACCAACGTTCGCATTCCGCTGTGGATGTCCAAAATGTACGAAGGGCTGGACGATGACGCGGAAACCCGCAAGCTGGTGGGGGCCAATATCGCGATGGACATGGTGAAGATCTTAAGCCGCGAAGGGGTGAAAGACTTCCACTTCTACACGCTTAACCGCGCGGAGATGAGCTACGCCATTTGTCATACGCTGGGCGTTCGTCCGGCGTAATCAGCAAAAAGCCCTCATAAAGTGAGGGCTTTTTAATCATATAAAAAGTTAAAAGGTATTAACTATCGAATCTGTGGATTAATTCAACTATATCTTATTGCTAGTGGTGTATATCGTAACGGTATCACTGTAAAGGGAGCATAGCGATGAGCACGTCAGACGAGACCAATAACGCGGCATCCGCCGGCAAATGTCCGTTCCATCAGGGCGGCGTCGATCACAGCGCGGGCGCAGGTACCGGCAGCAAAGAGTGGTGGCCTAAACAACTCCGCATCGATCTTCTAAATCAACATTCCAACCGTTCGAACCCTCTGGGTGAAGACTTCGACTACCGCAAAGAATTCAGCAAGCTCGACTATTCCGCCCTCAAGGGCGATCTCAAAGCCCTGTTAACCGATTCTCAACCCTGGTGGCCTGCCGACTGGGGCAGCTACGCGGGTCTGTTTATTCGCATGGCCTGGCACGGTGCCGGTACTTACCGCTCCGTTGACGGACGCGGCGGCGCCGGACGCGGCCAACAGCGCTTTGCGCCGCTGAACTCCTGGCCTGATAACGTCAGCCTGGATAAAGCGCGCCGCCTGCTGTGGCCAATCAAGCAAAAATACGGACAAAAAATCTCCTGGGCCGACCTGTTTATCCTCGCGGGTAACGTGGCGCTGGAGAACTCCGGCTTCCGCACCTTTGGTTTTGGCGCCGGTCGTGAAGACGTCTGGGAACCGGATCTGGACGTGAACTGGGGTGATGAAAAAGCCTGGCTGACCCACCGTGACCCGGAAGCACTGGCGAAGCGCCCGCTGGCGGCCACCGAAATGGGGCTGATTTACGTGAACCCGGAAGGGCCAAACGCCAGCGGTGAACCGCTGTCTGCGGCTGCGGCAATCCGCGCTACATTTGGCAACATGGGTATGAACGACGAAGAGACCGTCGCGCTGATTGCCGGCGGCCATACGCTCGGTAAAACCCACGGCGCGGGTGAAGCCACGCACGTAGGTACCGATCCGGAAGCCTCGCCGATTGAAGCGCAGGGCTTAGGCTGGGCCAGCACGCACGGCACCGGTATTGGCGCTGACGCCATCACCTCCGGGCTGGAAGTCATCTGGTCGCAAACTCCGACCCAGTGGAGCAACTACTTCTTCGAGAACCTGTTCAAATACGAATGGGTGCAGACCCGCAGCCCGGCAGGCGCGATTCAGTTTGAAGCCGTGGATGCGCCGGAAATCATGCCAGACCCGTTTGACCCGTCGAAAAAACGTAAGCCAACCATGCTGGTCACCGACCTGACGCTGCGTTTCGACCCGGAATTCGAGAAAATTTCCCGTCGCTTCCTGAACGATCCGCAGGCCTTTAACGAAGCCTTCGCGCGCGCGTGGTTCAAACTGACCCACCGTGATATGGGGCCAAAAGCGCGGTACATCGGCCCGGAAGTGCCGAAAGAAGATCTGATTTGGCAGGATCCGCTGCCTCAGCCGGTGTTCCATCCGACGCAGGAAGACATTGAAAGCCTGAAAGCGGAAATCGCGGCCTCTGGCCTCTCCGTGAGCGAGCTGGTTTCCGTGGCTTGGGCGTCTGCATCGACCTTCCGCGGTGGCGACAAGCGCGGCGGCGCCAACGGCGCGCGTCTGGCGCTGGCGCCTCAGCGCGACTGGGATGTGAACGCTGCGGCGGTACGTGCGTTACCGGCTCTGGAAGCAATTCAGCGCACCACCAATAAAGCCTCCCTGGCGGATATCATCGTGCTGGCGGGCGTTGTGGGCGTTGAGCAGGCGGCGAAAGCCGCGGGCGTTTACGTCAACGTGCCGTTCACGCCGGGCCGTGTGGATGCGCGTCAGGATCAGACGGATATCGAGATGTTTAACCTGCTCGAACCGATTGCCGACGGCTTCCGCAACTACCGTGCGCAGGTGGATGTGTCCACGACGGAATCATTGCTGATTGATAAGGCCCAACAGCTGACCCTGACCGCACCTGAGCTGACGGTGCTGATCGGTGGCCTGCGCGTGCTGGGCACGAACTTTGATGGCAGTAAGAACGGCGTGTTCACCAACCGCGAAGGCGTGCTGAGCAACGACTTCTTCGTGAACCTGCTGGATATGAATACCCAGTGGAAAGCGACCGACGATTCAAACGAGCTGTTTGCCGGTAGCGATCGCGCCAGCGGTGAAGTGAAATACACCGCGACCCGCGCCGACCTGGTCTTCGGTTCTAACGCCGTCCTGCGCGCGCTGGCCGAGGTTTACGCCAGCAGCGATGCGCACGAGAAGTTTGTCCGTGACTTCGTTGCCGCATGGGCGAAGGTGATGGATTTGGATCGGTTTGACGTGAAGTAGCCATTGTGCCGGGTGGCGGCTACGCCTTACCCGGCCTACAAATTAAAGTGCCATGTAGGCCGGGTAAGCGCAGCGCCACCCGGCTTTTTTATTACTCCCACTCCTGCAGGAATCGCTGTCCATACTGGTCTGCCACCAGCAGCGCCGCATACACCTGATCCGGCGTGACGCCCCCCGGCATGTTGTGGATCGTTTCTCCTTCCGCACAAGAGGCTTCGGCAATCAGACGCATTTTGGCCGGAATATCCTCTTTGATGTTCAGCTGTGCCAGGGTGATCGGCAGCCCTACGCTGTGGCAAAGCGCCGCGACGGTCTCAATTTCTTCTACCGGCGCGTTTTCCAGCACCAGCTGCGTCAGCGTACCAAACGCCACTTTTTCCCCATGATAGAAGTGATGCGCGTCCGGCACCGCCGTCATGCCGTTATGAATAGCGTGTGCAGCCGCCAGCCCGCCACTTTCAAAGCCGACGCCGCTGAGATAGGTGTTGGCTTCGATAATGCGTTCCAGCGCAGGCGTTACCACATGCTGTTCCGCCGCCAGCATCGCTTTTTCACCCTCTTCAACCAGCGTGTTGTAGCACAGCTCGGCGAGCGCTAATGCCGCCTGTGTGCATTTACCCCCGGCCATGGTGGTCGCGCCGCTGCGCGAGCAGGCGCGTGCTTCAAACCAGGTCGCCAGCGCGTCGCCAATCCCGGCGGCCAGCAGACGTGCAGGCGCACCTGCTACCACTTTCGTATCCACAATGACCATATTAGGGTTGTGCGGCAGCATCAGGTAGCGATCGAACTCGCCGCTGTCGGTGTAAATAACGGAAAGGGCGCTGCACGGCGCGTCGGTGGAAGCGATAGTCGGCGCAATGGCGACCGGCACGTCCATAAAGTGAGCCAGCGCTTTCGCGGTATCAAGCGTTTTACCGCCACCAATCCCCAGTACTGCCAGGCAGTCGGCGCTGTCGGCCAACTTTTTCAGGCGATCGATTTCATTTTGCGAACATTCGCCGCCAAACGGCGCGATTTCGGCATGCAGTTCGGCTTTTTTAAAACTCTGGCGCAGGGTGTCTTCGGCAAAACCCAGCACAAACTTATCGCCGACGATCAGCCAGCGGTTTGCCAGGGGTTTCAGATAGTCGCCGAGACGGGTCAGCACATCCGCGCCCTGGATATATTTCCCCGGCGATTGAATGATACGGTCCATAACAGTTCTCCCTTAGAGATTGAGGTTACCAAACGCGTTTTTCCAGTCCTGCTCGAACTTTTCTATGGCCGACTCTACCGCTGGGGTACCGAGCATTTGTTGCGCTACGTCTAAGGGGAGCGTGATTGCCTCGCATCCGGCCAGCAGGCAGTCCAGCGCCTGACGCGGTGTTTTAAAGCTGGCAGCCAGCACCATGCTTTCCGGCGCATGCAATTCCAGCAGGGACTGCAGTTCCTGTACCATGCCAATACCGTCGCCGCCCTGTGCGTCGACGCGGTTGACGTACGGCGCAACGTATTTCGCGCCTGCCAGCGCGGCCAGTAAACCCTGAGCGGCGCTGTAAACGGCGGTGCCCAGCGTGGTAATACCCTCTCTTTTCAGCCCTTTAATGGCGATAAGCCCCTGCGCGGTGACCGGAATTTTCACCACAATACCCGGGATGGCGTTACTCAGGCGTTTGGCCTCCGCCACCATGCCTTCGGCGTCGCGGCTCATGGTTTGAGCAAACAGCGTACCCTCCGGCCCGACGGCTTTTTGCAGCCGCGGCAGCACGTCCCAGATGGATTCACGGCTGGCGGCAATGATGCTTGGGTTGGTGGTGACGCCCGCGATGGGGAAGACGCGGGCAAGGCGTTCCACTTCCGCCACGTTCGCGGTATCCAGATACAGTTCCATTATTTTTCCTTAAGTCAGAAAGGTTGAATAAAGGATAAGGCCCGGCTGAGTGCGGCGGATACAGGTCAATTTTGCCAAATACTGGACAAATGTAATGTCCTCAGCGAAGTGCGATAGCGATCACAATGCTATTTTTTGGCGATAAGGTGGCTGTGATACTGGCGACGATATTCGGAAGGGGAACGCTCGGTGTGCTTGCGAAAGAGGCGACAAAAGTAGTTGCTGTCAGGAAATCCGCAGCGTGCGGCAATATCTTTAATTTTGAGATCGTAGCCTTTCAGCAGCTGGCGTGCATGTTCCAGCCGCGTTTGTGTCAGATACTCGTTGAACCCCACGTGGCCGATCTTCTGAAAGAGATGGGAAAGGTAGTTCGGCGAGATGTAGAACGCCTGTGCCACGGATTCGCGCGTTAACGAAGAGGCGTAATTTTCTTCGATATAGCTACGAACGGCTTCGAATAGCGCCCGGCTGCGGTTAGCGGTGTGGATGTCACTGCCAAGCAGATCCCGGCAGTGGCTGAGCAAGCTTAATACCACCAGCATGGCTGTGTCTTGCTCGTCTGGCTGCATCTGTAATTCGGTGAGCGCTTGCAGAAGAAAAGCACCCGTTCGCGGGCCACGCCGGGGAACCTGCAGCTGCTGCAAAAGCGCGTTGTCACGCTGTAAATCGAGAGTCAGCTGCTGCTTACCGAAATGTATGCTCAGGACGTTAGGCGGTGGAAGCGTGATGTGTCCAAAGGATGAAAATATCGCCTCACAGGGGGGAACAAGGGTAATGACGAGGCAGGGAGATGTTCGGGGATGCTGTTCAGCCAGCGCTGAGAAATGAATCTGGCCCAGCGGTAACGTACGGTTCACCAGGTCAGCCAAAATTCGGGTGATATCGGAATACATGAGAAGACTACCGAAACGTGCCGGGCGGCGCTAAAAACGCCTGCCCGGCATAAAGCATTACCCAGTGTTACGCATACCCGCCGCAACGCCCGCAATCGTCACCATCAGCGCCTGTTCAACGCGAGGATCCGGCTCTTTACCTTCCTCTTCCGCCAGGCGGGAACGGTGCAGCAGTTCAGCCTGTAAAACGTTCAGCGGGTCGGTGTAGATGTTACGCAGCTGGATTGACTCGGCGATCCACGGCAGGTCCGCCATCAGGTGCGAGTCGTTGGCGATGTCCAGCACCACTTTGATGTCGCCTTCCAGCAGTTCGCGCAGTTCTTTACCCAACGCCCACAGCTCTGGTTTCACCAGCCGCTGGTCGTAGTATTCCGCCAGCCACAGGTCGGCCTTCGAGAAGACCATCTCCAGCATGCCCAGACGGGTAGAGAAGAAGGGCCAGTCGCGGCACATGGTTTCCAGTTCGTTCTGTTTGCCGTCTTCCACCACTTTTTGCAGCGCGGCACCGGCACCCAGCCAGGCGGGCAGCATCAGGCGGTTCTGCGTCCAGGCGAAGATCCATGGAATGGCGCGCAGGGATTCAACGCCACCGGTCGGGCGACGCTTTGCAGGACGCGAGCCCAGCGGCAGTTTACCCAGCTCCTGCTCAGGCGTTGCTGAACGGAAGTAAGGCACGAAGTCTTTGTTTTCACGCACGTAGCCGCGGTACAGATCGCAGGAAATATCTGACAGCTCGTCCATGATGCGGCACCAGGATTCTTTTGGCTCCGGCGGTGGCAGCAGGTTCGCTTCCAGGATCGCGCTGGTATAGAGCGACAGGCTGCTGATGGTCACTTCCGGCAGGCCGTACTTGAAGCGGATCATCTCGCCCTGCTCGGTCACGCGCAGGCCGCCTTTAAGACTTCCCGGCGGCTGTGACAGCAGCGCCGCGTGAGCAGGTGCGCCACCGCGGCCAATGGAGCCTCCGCGACCGTGGAACAGGGTCAGCTCAATACCGGCTTTCTCGCAGGTTTTGATCAGCGCATCCTGAGCCTGATACTGCGCCCAGGACGCCGCCATCACGCCCGCATCTTTCGCGGAGTCGGAATAGCCAATCATTACCATCTGCTTGCCCTGAATAAAGCCGCGATACCAGTCGATGTTAAGCAGCTGGGTCATGACGTCGTTGGCGTTGTTCAGGTCGTCAAGGGTCTCAAACAGCGGGGCGACTGGCAGGGCGTAGTCGATGCCCGCTTCTTTCAGCAGAAGATGAACGCCCAGCACGTCGGACGGGGTTTTCGCCATGGAGATCACGTAGGCGGCCACCGATCCTTTCGGCGCATCGACGATCGCTTTACAGGTGTTGAGCACCTCGCGGGTGTCGTTGCTTGGCTCCCAGTTGCGCGGCAGCAGAGGACGCTTGGAGTTCAGCTCGCGGATCAGGAACGCCTGCTTGTCGGCTTCTGACCAGCTTTCATAGTCACCGATGCCGAGATAGCGGGTCAGCTCGCCCAGGGCTTCAGTATGGCGGGTACTTTCCTGACGGACGTCGATACGCACCAGCGGTACGCCGAAACACTTCACGCGGCGCAGGGTATCAAGCAGTTCGCCGTTGGCGATGATGCCCATGCCACAGGCCTGGAGTGATTTATAGCAGGCGTATAGCGGCTCCCAGAGCTGTTCGTTCTGGCTCAGCAGACCTTCCGGCTTCGGCAGGCGCTGGCCTTTAAGGCGCGCTTCCAGCCACGCCTGGGTGGCCATCAGCTGACCGCGCAGCTTTTTCATCAGGAAACGGTATGGCTCGCTGGCACCTTCTTCACCGGCCAGCGCGCGCAGTTCCGGCGTCGCTTCAACCATCGACAGCTCGGAGATCAGCACCTGAATATCCTTCAGGAACAGGTCGGTCGCTTTCCAGCGGCTCAGCAGCAGGACGTGACGGGTGATTTCCGCGGTCACGTTCGGGTTGCCGTCGCGGTCACCGCCCATCCAGGAGGTGAAGCGCACCGGCACAAAGTCTACCGGCAGGCGGTAGCCCAGGTTCGCTTCCAGCTGTTCGTTCAGCTCGCGCAGGTAGTTCGGTACCCCTTCCCACAGGCTGTTTTCCACCACCGCAAAGCCCCATTTGGCTTCGTCGACCGGGCTTGGGCGATGCTTACGAATTTCATCGGTGTGCCAGGACTGGGCAATTAGCTGGCGCAGACGGCGCATCAACTGGTTGCGCTCGTAGTCGGCAATGTCTTTGTTATCCAGCTGCTTCAGGCAGCTGTTTACTTCCACCATCTTGTGGATCAGCGTACGACGGGTGATTTCGGTTGGGTGTGCGGTCAGCACCAGCTCCAGCGAAAGGGACTCCACCGCTTTTTTGATGGTGGCTTCGTTGAGGTCTGGCTGGTCTTTCAGTTTACGAAGGGTGCGGGCAATGACTTCCGGGTTGCTGGCCGCTTCGCCATTTGGCGAAATGCTGTGGTATTGCTCAGCGGTGTTTGCCAGGTTCAGGAACTGGCTGAAGGCGCGGGCAACGGGCAGCAGCTCATCGTTAGAGAGGTTCTGCAAGGTGGTGAGCAGCTCCTGACGACTGGCCTCGTTACCGGCACGGGAAGATTTAGACAGCTTGCGGATGGTTTCAACGCGGTCGAGGATGTTCTCCCCTAATGCGTCTTTGATGGTATCTCCAAGCACTTTGCCGAGCATGCTGACATTACTACGCAACGCGGAATATTGTTCGTTCATAAAAACCCAGTCACCCCATCATTTTTGTTTATGCCCAGGCGAAAATCTTCTGGACATTATTTTGTCATCTCCCTTTATAAAGCCACGTAAAACCCCCGTCGTCAATTGCTGCGAAAACGGTTCAGCAAACGAATAAATGCGGGCAATTTACGAAATTTAATTCGCATTGCGTCAGATAAGAGATGCTTATGGAAATGTGACGGTGATCATGCGATTTGTTGCCCTCACCCTAACCCTCTCCCACGAGGAGAGGGGACTTTTCGGTGCGGTTTTAATGCCAGCAGAAGTGATGCACAACCTGGGTAATTAGCTCGCGGGTGGGCTTGATGAAGCGGGTTTCCAGATATTCATCCGGCTGGTGGGCCTGATTAATGGAGCCAGGGCCGAGGACCAGCGTCGGGCAAAGCGTTTGAATAAAAGGCGCTTCGGTGCAGTAGTTCACCACGTCGGTTTTCTCGCCGAGCAGTTTTTCCACCACCTGAACCAGCTGATGGTCTGGCGGGCATTCGTAGCCCGGGATTGGCGGATGCAGTTCGGAGACTGTCAGGCGTCCCGGCCAGCGCTCGCTCACCGGGGCCAGCGCTTCATTCAGCAGGCCATCCAGATCGCTCAGCGTCATGCCCGGCAGCGGACGGATATCCATATGCAGTTCGCAGCAGGCGCAGATGCGGTTGGACGCATCGCCGCCGTGCAGGCTACCGAGGTTCAGCGTCGGATACGGCACGGTGAATGCCTCGTAGTGATACCGCTCTTTCAAATCGTCGCGCAGGGTCATAATGCGGCCGATGGCGTCGTGCATCAGCTCAATGGCGTTCACGCCGCGCGCCGGATCGCTGGAGTGACCGGACTGGCCCAGCACGCGCACCGCGGTAGAAATATGGCCTTTGTGCGCGCGGATCGGCTGCAGAGAAGTCGGTTCACCGATGATCGCGCAGTCCGGACGAATCGACGTGTTTTCAGAGAAATAACGTGCGCCCGCCATGCTGGTCTCTTCATCGGCGGTTGCCAGAATGTAGAGCGGTTTTTTCAGCTTCGTCACGTCCACGTCACGCAGCGCGTCGAGGATAAAGGCGAAGAAGCCTTTCATGTCGGCGGTGCCCAGACCGTAGAGTTTGTTGTCATGCTCGGTCAGGGTGAACGGATCGCGCGTCCAGCGGCCATCGTCAAACGGTACGGTGTCGGTATGGCCGGCCAGCAGCAGGCCGCCCGCGCCGGTTCCGGTGCTGGCGAGCAGGTTAAATTTGTGGCGGGTTCCGGGGACGGGCTGAACCTCAACGTTAAACCCAAGATCGCTAAACCAACCCGCCAGCAGATTGATTAAAGACTCATTGCTCTGATCCAGCGCTTCTTCGGTCGCACTGATGGACGGTGTGGCAATCAGGGCGCGGTAGATCTCGATAAATGGCGGTAAGTTCATTTTCATTGTTGACACACCTTAGGTCGTGATAGTATCAATATTCATGCAATAAATGTGAATAAAAATACATTAACGTTGAGCATAAAGGAACCCGATGTTGAATACGCTGATTGTAGGCGCTAGCGGTTATGCGGGCGCAGAGCTTGTAAGCTACGTAAATCGCCACCCTCATATGACCATAACCGCTTTGACCGTGTCAGCGCAAAGCAATGATGCAGGAAAGTTAATTTCCGATTTGCATCCGCAGCTTAAGGGCATGGTCGATCTGCCGCTGCAGCCGATGTCTGACATCAGCGAGTTTACCGACGGCGTCGACGTGGTGTTTTTAGCCACCGCGCACGAGGTCAGCCACGACCTTGCGCCGCAGTTCCTGGCGGCCGGCTGCGTGGTGTTTGACCTCTCCGGCGCGTTCCGCGTTAACGACGGCGCGTTCTACGAAAAATATTACGGCTTCACTCATCAGCATCCGGATCTGCTTGAAAAAGCGGTGTACGGCTTGGCGGAGTGGAGTGCGGATAAACTGAAAGAAGCGGACCTGATTGCCGTTCCGGGCTGCTACCCGACGGCGGCGCAGCTCTCCCTGAAGCCGCTGATCGACGCCGGTCTGCTGGATCTGAGCCAGTGGCCGGTGATCAACGCCACCAGCGGCGTGAGCGGTGCGGGGCGCAAGGCCGCTATCTCCAACAGCTTCTGCGAAGTGAGCCTTCAGCCGTATGGCGTGTTTAATCACCGCCATCATCCTGAAATCACCACCCATCTGGGCGCGGAGGTGATTTTTACCCCGCACCTGGGCAGCTTCCCGCGCGGGATCCTCGAAACCATCACCTGCCGCCTGAAGTCGGGCGTGACCAAAGAGCAGGTGAGCGAGGCCTTCACGCAGGCGTATGCGGATAAACCGCTGGTGCGTCTGTACGACAAAGGCGTGCCGGCGCTCAAAAACGTGGTTGGCCTGCCGTTCTGCGATATCGGCTTTGCCGTACAGGGCGAGCATCTGATTGTGGTCGCCGCAGAAGATAACTTACTCAAAGGCGCTGCCGCACAGGCAATGCAGTGTGCAAATATTCGTTTCGGCTTCCCTGAAACGCAGGCTCTTATTTAAGGTGTGATGATGAACCCATTAATTATCAAACTCGGTGGTGTACTGCTGGACAGCGAAGAAGCGCTGGAGCGCCTGTTTACCGCGCTGGTGAACTATCGCGAATCGCACCAGCGTCCGCTGGTGATTGTGCACGGCGGCGGCTGCGTGGTGGATGAGCTGATGAAAGGGCTGAATCTGCCGGTGAAAAAGAAAAATGGCCTGCGCGTCACGCCTGCGGATCAGATTGACATCATTACCGGCGCGCTGGCGGGCACGGCGAACAAAACGCTGCTGGCATGGGCGAAGAAACACCATATTGCGTCCGTTGGCCTCTACCTGGGCGACGGTGACAGCGTAAAAGTGACCCAGCTCGACGAAGAGCTCGGCCATGTTGGACTGGCGCAGCCAGGTTCGCCTAAGCTGATTAACACCCTGCTGGAAGGCGGTTTCCTGCCGGTGGTGAGCTCTATCGGCGTGACCGAAGAGGGCGAGCTGATGAACGTTAACGCGGACCAGGCGGCAACCGCGCTGGCGGCCACGCTGGGCGCAGACCTGATCCTGCTCTCCGACGTGAGCGGCATTCTTGACGGTAAAGGCCAGCGCATAGCGGAAATGACCGCCGCCAAAGCCGAGCAACTGATCGCTCAGGGCATTATTACCGACGGCATGATCGTCAAAGTGAACGCTGCGCTGGATGCGGCGCGCACGCTGGGCCGCCCGGTGGAAATCGCCTCCTGGCGTCACGCGGAGCAGCTCCCGGCGCTGTTTAACGGCACGCCGATTGGCACGCGTATTCTGGCGTAAGTTTTTTATTGAATGACCGTAGGCCGGGGTAAGCGAAGCGCACCCGGCGGAACTAACGAATAAAGGAACGATGTTATGGCACTTTGGGGTGGGCGTTTTACACAGGCAGCGGATCAGCGGTTCAAACAGTTCAACGACTCTTTGCGCTTCGACTACCGCCTGGCCGAACAGGATATTGTCGGCTCTGTGGCCTGGTCCAAAGCGCTGGTGACCGTTGGCGTACTGACCGCAGACGAACAGCAGCAGCTGGAAGAGGCGCTGAACAACCTGCTGGAAGAGGTGCGTCTGGATCCGCAGCAAATCCTGCAGAGCGATGCCGAAGATATTCACAGCTGGGTGGAAGGCAAGCTGATCGACAAAGTCGGCCAACTGGGTAAAAAGCTGCACACCGGCCGTAGCCGTAACGACCAGGTCGCCACCGACCTGAAGCTGTGGTGTAAAGAGACCGTTGGCGAACTGTTGGCGGCCAACCGTCAGCTTCAAAGTGCGCTGGTAGAGACCGCGCAGAACAATCAGGACGCGGTGATGCCGGGTTATACCCACCTGCAGCGCGCGCAGCCGGTGACCTTTGCGCACTGGTGTCTGGCCTACGTTGAGATGCTGGCGCGTGACGAAAGCCGTCTGCAGGATACCCTGAAGCGTCTGGACGTCAGCCCGCTGGGCAGCGGCGCGCTGGCCGGTACGGCGTATGAAATCGACCGCGAGCAGCTGGCAGGATGGCTGGGCTTTGCTTCCGCCACCCGCAACAGCCTGGACAGCGTCTCTGACCGTGACCACGTGCTGGAGCTGCTCTCCAATGCCTCTATCGGGATGGTGCATCTTTCGCGCTTTGCCGAAGACCTGATCTTCTTTAACTCTGGCGAAGCGGGCTTCGTTGAGCTGTCTGACCGCGTGACCTCAGGCTCATCCCTGATGCCGCAGAAGAAAAATCCGGACGCGCTGGAGCTGATCCGCGGCAAGTGCGGTCGCGTGCAGGGAGCGCTGACCGGCATGATGATGACCCTGAAAGGGCTGCCGCTGGCGTACAACAAAGATATGCAGGAAGACAAGGAAGGGCTGTTCGACGCGCTCGACACCTGGCTGGACTGTCTGCACATGGGCGCGCTGGTGCTGGACGGCATTCAGGTGAAACGTCCGCGCTGCCAGGAAGCGGCGCAGCAGGGCTATGCCAACTCTACCGAACTGGCGGACTACCTTGTCGCGAAGGGCGTACCGTTCCGCGAGGCGCACCATATTGTGGGCGAAGCGGTGGTGGAAGCGATTCGTCAGGGTAAACCGCTGGAAGATCTGGCGCTTGCCGACCTGCAAAAATTCAGCGCGGCGATCGGGGAGGATGTGTACCCGATTCTGGCGCTGCAGTCCTGCCTGGATAAACGTGCGGCGAAAGGCGGCGTGTCGCCGAAGCAGGTGGCGCAGGCGATTGCGGATGCGAAAAACCGCCTGATTTGATGCCTGAAAC
>JADGIP010000194.1:0-29674 GCA_016618355.2 Astraeus odoratus | reverse complement strand
TGCTTAATCTTACCTCGCCTCACACGAGGGTCGTCGCTTACCCGCCGTTACGTTGCTAGCGCTCGTGTCACGCGTGGTAATACCGTCACGCTTTATCTCATCAAATTAAACTCCGTGAAACCATGGCAGAAAAGCCCATGATTTAGGGGCATCTGCAATGCCACGGTAACTAGGACCACCAAACTTCCTACAAGGCGTGACATTCGACCAAGAGGTACCCTGTAACATTTCGAGCCTTAAGAGCTACTTTAAACCACTTCTCTCACTCATAGGACCCACCTGTGCCACACTACATATTGAAATAATGTCTCAGAGTGACACGTCAACTGAGTACAGCAGCAGATTCTCTGCAGAGGTCTCTGCTACTGACTCTGATGACTTTTACAAGATTACCGAAGGTGGTTCCGGTATCGAAGACAGCGCTAGCGACTTGGAATCTGACTTCGTGTTACTGGGCAATCCACTTCTCTATGCACAGTCGCTCCCCAGCACTTACAGCTCAGCAGCTCGCACAGACTCTGACGCGGACCACCTGTCTTCGGCATTTGACAAACTCTCTATAGCCAGCACATCCCTTTCTGTCGGCCGCAGCTCCGACCCCTCACTGGAGGAAGATAATAATGTGGTAGCGACGAAGAGGGCACGGCGCCGGCGCCAAAGAGCTACTCGCAAGGCCAAACGGGCGGCACAGAGGGAACAGGCGTCGTCTGGCGTCACTTCGGCCCCTGTGCCAAACCCCTCGACCGCTTCCCAGTCCTATGAAGAGGCACATGCTCGCATTTCGAAGTACGTATTATTTACATGTGCACTTGAGTCCTTAGTAACCGACTCATTTATCTTCATCAAGGTACATTGCCTGTCCTCAGGTCAAGGACCGAAGCTCCGAGCTGGCGTTGTTGCGTGCGCTCATCATCGAACTGGGTGTTCGTTCGCCGAGCGCACCGGAGCTACCGACTACCTTGACGGCGGCGCGCAAGTTGCTAAAAGCAGAGGTTCACATCAACATCAAGGAGTACATTGCCACCCGTGACCAAGGCCTGGTGGCCTTGAGAAAGATAATGCATCCCTCCAAGACGTCTCTTCGAAGGGAGATAAAGAAGACGGGTAAAAGGGCAAGTCTGAAATGGGTCAAGAAACGGGGCCTGCAGGTCCTGCTCGTAAAGGCATTCGAATAGACCACCCGTTCTACGGATCCGTTTACGAATGCCTGTATGTTAGAATCAAATGATCGTTGTATAAATAGTGTAGCCTAGGGCCGTAGCTTTACTTCTGAAATAGCACCTTGCACATGTGATTACTGTAAGCAAATGAACACTAGTATCAGTAAGTTGGGCACGTAGGCCACCTAAGGTTGGGTATAAGACAAGGATCATCGACAAGCAGTGTCGACGGCTGTCTATAGTGAAAAGGGAAAGCATCAGAATGAAGACAACACCCTACAACGGCAGTGAGCAGATTACGTAAGAAAAGATAGAAAAAAGCCGTCCGAAGTCAGAGCAGAAATAAAACGTCCATTTAATCGGCGTCTTTGCATGCCGACAGGAACACACCAAAGTTGACGAGGACATCGCTCAAATCTTGGAGAATGGAAGTTGATTCAGACGTAACTCCACTGGTCGGAACGGCCAGCCCGCTGGCCACAGTGTTCGCCGACAGAGAGGCGCTTGAGGACGTGGTAGCGGTAGAAGAAGTTGAGGTGGTTGGAGGTGCAGTGCTCGTCGATGTAGACTGTGAAGGGGTCGTCGAGGTAGTAGTAGGAGTGGGAGTGGTCGAGGTAGTGGTCGGCTGGTATGTAGTAATTGGGATATAAGTAGACGTAGGAGTCCACTCTGGAGTGGAGGTTGTCGTTGGAGTCCACACAGGTGTAGAGGACGTCGTGGTTTCTCCGCCACCACTACCGTCGTTGAACCACCACGTCCCGTAGAGTACACCATCCGACTCAGAAGCAAAGTAATCAAATAAGCCACGCGAGAAATCCAGACCGCCCCATGGGCAACCCATACACTGTGAATAGGTCGGTCAGTGGTAGGCCCACAGGGACTAACCAAAGTAATATACCTCATCCATGATGGTTGCCTGGGCTGTTTTTCCGCCATATGAGATAGTGATGGATTGGAAACAGTACGGGCCGGGATAACCACTACCGTATTGTTCGACGTTGAGTGCCACAATCTGTATAAACAACACCGGTCAACAAAAGAGTAGATCGCCGGCTTTTCGCGGGGCACTCACGAAGTCGCTTGCCACGTTGGTTTGCCCACAGGCACCCCTACCACACGTCGACGGTTAACATGCATCCGCAGCACAAGCTATGTGAACACTTACAAGCCAACATCGTAGAAGGTGAAGCGGGCATTGGCGTACGTCTGGCGTTTGTGGAGATCAACCTCGCCACGAGCACGCCTTGCAACTTCCTGATGGTGACGCCTGCCCCAGACGGGAGCGTGCTCGCTGGCCATGGTAGCGAAGGGAGCCGAAAGAAATAACAGACCGGAGACAAGTGAAAGCCGCATTATGCCGGGTGCGGGACGCCGGTGTCAAAGGAATGTAATGCACAAGAGAGCGACTGCTGTCGTAGAGTACAGCGTTAGGTGCTGCAGGGTATAATACTCCTGAGGGATTGATGGCAGGACGAAAGGGAAGGACGCAGAGGTCGGTTGGCAACCATATTTCAGAATCGGGGACACTGGCACCGCGACCCCAAAAATACTCGGCTAGCGACCAAAGCAACCGACACAGAATTCAAATCATGACAGGATGGTCGAAGGAACCCACGCTCAATTTTTTTTTTTTAGTATCTCATCGCACGACATACTGATCGAAGACATTAAACATGCATAAAATAAAGGAGTATGTGTCGTTACCGAACGGCTCGGTGCAAAATCTCTAGTTACCTATAACACCAGGCAATAGTCCCAGCAATGTAAAGATGTCAGTAAAGTGCGAGTTAAATGGGTATATGTATTTGCGTGTGTCGGAGATGAGTCCGTCGGTGCCACTTGTTTTAAATGTGTCCCTTGAAGATAAACAGTCAGGCCTATGTGCCTTTTCCCTACTGCTCTTGGCAGTCTACGGAGCCAACCGGAATCCCTCTCATTCCTCACTGGCTGTCACATTCGAACAGGAATTCGCCCATATTCACCATGACGAGACTGAGCTCGGCCAAGATAGAGCTGGATATTTCACCACTGGGGATGGGCGTCTCAACAGCTATACTGTCCGATACCGTGGTATTCGGCTGTATGGCCGAGCTAGTCGACCAGGTTGTGGTAGTCGTCGGGGCTGAAGAGGTACTGGTAGTAGTTGGCGGCGGAGACCATGTGGTAGAAGGGGTGGGCAGGGACGTGGTAGTGGGCGGTTGCCAGGTGGTGGTCGGCGTGGGTGTGGGCGTCGACGTAGTAGCAGGAGCACCCGAACCGAAGACCCACGAACCGTACAAGACACCAGCCGACTCATCAGCGAAGAACTTGAATAGTCCCTCCGAGAAGTCGAGACCCGCATAAGGACATCCCGGACACTTGGACGGCCATTAGCCTGAAATATCCACTGTCAAGAAACGCTCAGAGGATGCGTACCTCGTCCATGATCTGGGCTTGCGTTGATCTTCCATTAACCGTGATGGTGATCATCTGGAAACAGTAGCTACCACTGCCAAATTGCTGCAGTCATGTAATTTATATTCAGTCCTGGATGCATCGATTGTATATGCACGAAATCTGACCTCTGAATTGAGCGCGACGATCTGTCGGATGGAAGAAAATCAGCGGAATGAAATTAAGTAGATCCGGGGCGATGTCTCACGAAGTCGCTCGGCTGGTTGACCTGACCACAAGCACCGAGACCGACAGCATAGTACGTGAACCGAGCGCTGTCGAAGCGTTTCCAGATTTTCATATCACCGGGGACGCGCACGGCAAGGTCATCCTTGCGGTGCTTTGCGTGGAGTTTCTTGCCATGGTGATCGTGGCCAAGAGACACAGAGCAGACGGAGAAGAGGACAGAAAGAGCGAGCGAGAGCTTAGAAAGGACTCGCATAATTTACCAGGTAAAGAACGTGAGGGTACGAGACTTGCAGAAAAAGAGTGACTTGTCGTTGAGCTAACTGTTTCTGAAAGGTTAGACACAAGAAAAGTGGAAGAGACAAGCAGCACGCAACCCATCTTTGAAGTGTATCACACAATGTGCGTGTCGATTACCTAATCACAGACGCACCCCCATTTAGCCGAAGCGTGCCTTAGTTCAGGGTCCCGCGGCTGCCAATCACACACACTTGATACTTGTTGTTCACACTTAGTTCGAGAAATGCATGGTGGACTTTATCCTCGCGTTTCCACACCATCTTTACAGTGGACTGACTACATACACTAAGTAAACAGTGGTCGTCTAACGTGCCCGTCCAAAGTAGATGGCGGCTACAGAAACTTCTGCTGCGACCCCTTCAGTCCATCGCTACACTCACTAGCGGTTCCACAAATGTCGCCTACACGAGGCCCATCAGCTAACGCCAACTAGAAGATAGGTAGATAAGTACTAACCGTAACGAGCTTCAATATTTCGTCGATGAGAAGCACAGGGGCGCTGATACCCAGGACCGCTTTCCATTCTTCCCAGTTCAGCGGAGTAATCGCAAACAAAGCCTTACGTCCACAGATCAGTGTTCCCGCCACATTTAATTAGACGATGACATACCGCGAAGAACGGAATGTACAGGATGGCGAAGTGCAAAGCCATGCTCAAGGCAATGGCTCCCACAAGGTAAGGATTCTTCCATACGGGCAAACGCAGCAGACTCTCGTTCTCAGACAGAGAATTCATTGCGTTAAACATCTCCACTGTCACAAGGATGGACAAACTCATGGTGGTGGCGCGCCGAGAAAGCTCGTTCGTAAACATGTCACATCCGATCTCAGGGAAGGATGTCGAACACTGGTGGAAGTGCGTCTACCAAAGCAGAATTACAGTCCTAAACATTGTCATCATAGAAGGATACTCACCAGTTGGTGGAATGTAATCTGGGGCCCTCCAGGATAGTACACGAACCACCATGCATAACCGAACACAGTAGCACAACCGACATAAAAACCGATTACCAGGTACCGGAAGAAGAGCCACTTGCCGACCAAAGGCTCCTTACTATTCCGTGGAGGAACACGCATAATGGAATGATCAGGTGGATTAAATCCTAATGCCGTGGCTGGGAGGCTGTCTGTGACTAGGTTGACCCATAGGAGTTGCACCGGGATCAGAGCCTCAGGCATACCCAAAAGGACCGTCAGGAAGATACTGTGGCCATAATGATATCAATATAGAATGGTGACGAAGTGCACCGCACGTACCTAACGACTTCGCCAATATTCGAGGAGACTTGATCACTTCAGCAACTTCTGAGCATATGCAAGGAGAAATACACGTACTAAGGTATCGAATGAACTGTTTGGTATTATTATATATGAGTCTACCTTCTTCTACTGCTTGCTCTATCGCTGCAAAGTTCGAATCTGCGAGTACCATGTCGGCAGCCAGCTTAGCAACATCAGTACCACTGCCCATCGCGACACCGATGTCTGCCTTCTTCAAAGCCGGAGCGTCGTTGACACCATCACCCGTCTAGAAGGTGGAGGAACCGTCAACATCATAAGGCAGTATCAAAAGGGAAGGCACCCACCATGGCTACTACCATGCCAAGTCCTTGGAGGAGATCAACCAGCTGACTCTTATGGCCAGGTTCCGTTCGACTAAATAGACTCGCGCGTTGCACGGCCTGGACCTTTTCTTCGTAACTTAACTCGTCGAGTTCACGACCAGTGTAGCTCTTTCCGGTCAAGTCCTCATCCTCTTTGAAGATGCCGATTTGTCGACAGATCGCCTCGGCAGTACTTTTGTTATCCCCGGTAATACAAATGACACGAATGCCAGCTGTTTTGCAATTCGCGACGGCTTGACGGACTTCGGGGCGAGGAGGATCTAGCATGCCAACAAGTGACACGAAAGTGAGGTTTTCCTCGAACTGGGTATAATCTTGTGTATTTTCCCTGTCATAGTGTGATGTGTCCAAGTTGTGTACGTCGACGTAGGCCATGGCAAGTGTACGGAGTCCACTTGCTCCATAATTAAAAGTGTGCCGGAGAATAGTGCTACGCAGCTCAGCAGTCAAAGGTACCACATTGCCATGTACCATGACTGTACTACAGCGCTCGAGAACAAACTCGGGGGCTCCCTTGACGAAAAGGACACCAACACCATCCACGTTGGCCAGGACAGACATCATCTTTCGATCTCGCGAGAACTCCATGGTATAAAGCCTGGGAATATTGTGCTCATAATACCCGTTGACGGCATTGGCACGAAGACGGGGATCCAAAGTAGGGAGGGAATTGAATGTTTCCATGTCGTCACAGCCCAACTTCTCGACAAGTACTTTGAGCGCTGCTTCTGTCGGCTCACCCACGTTACCATAGCTATCCTTATCCTACGAGAATATGAACAAGAGCATAGAATGATGACTGGTGGGCCGCACCGGATGATATACAATTTTGGCATCATTACAGATAGCACATATCTCTGCAAGCCGACGAACAGGGTCCTGTCTCCGGTTGATATCCATGCCATCAACGGATTTGATTGCACCATGTGGAGCATAAGAGGTACCCTCTACAACGAACTCCTTTGGAAGAAGACTTTCGCCGTCAACCACGAGAAACTAAAGGATTCTTGGTTAATAGAAGAATTTCCATTTGCAACACCATATTACCCTGGACACGCTCATCTGATTGGTGGTCAATGTACCCGTTTTATCGGAACAAATGACATTCGTGCAGCCAAGTGTTTCCACGCTTGGGAGGTTCCGAACAATTGCATTCTTCTGTGCCATCTTCTTTGTGCCTAGGGCTAAACACGCAGTGATGACGGCAGCTAAGCCCTCTGGAATAGCAGCCACAGCCAGTGCGACCGCGATTTTGAGGTAGTAGACCGCACCCTTGAGCACACCGTTATGTGAAGGATCCCAGAAGTGGCGGAAATTAACGAGCCAAACGAGGACACAGATTACAGATATTACTTTGGCCAGCATGTCACCGAAGTCATCGAGCTTGCGTTTCAACGGAGTCTTTTCACTGATCTGCTGAGAAATGGAGTGGTATATGTGACCAATGGCGGTCTTTTTGCCAGTAGATGTGACGATCGCACGAGCGTTTCCGTTAACCACGGTCGTGCCCTGTATAATATTGGATTATACATCATCTCCCGCGAGAGACGTGATGTCTTACCGCGAAGAGCATGTTTGACATGTCTTGCTTGACCGCCTTGGAGTCTGGGACAACGTCAGTGGACTTGCTGACGCTAACGCTTTCTCCAGTAAGGATGGCCTGATCGACTCGGAAATTCATGGAAGAGATGGAGAAGATTCTGCAGTCTGCAGGGACCCTGTCCCCCACGGAGACAGAGACGATATCGCCTGGAACCAGCTCCGAAGCGTCGACGCGAATTAAGTGTCCTGACCTGAGAACCTTGGCCTCATCCGGGGAATACTCTTTCAAAGCCTGGAACACAGCCATGAGCTAAATGAGCTGTACGTAACGCGTTCACCATGCACTCACGTCGATTGCCTTCTCTGCGTTGGCTTCTTGAATGACACCAACAGCAGCATTCGCAACGAGGATAAGAAGAATAACAGCAGGTTCGACAAATGCTCCGAACAGGGTAGAGTCTTCAGGGTCCTCGAAGAGGGCGAGCACGAAGGATACGACTGCCGAGCCTAGTAATATGAGCACCAGCTGGTCCTGGAATTGTTCGAGAATCAGCTTCCACAGGGGAGTTGGAGGCTCTTCAGGGAGCTCTGGAGAATGTGATACAGTATGAGATGACAGTGTGCTGTTGCTGGGGTGCGCGTTACGCACCGTTTCGTCCATAGAGGTCAGCATGCTTCTGGACCTGGTCTTTGGAAAGACCATTAACAGGGTCGACACGAAAATGTTCGAGGATCTGCTCTGGAGTGTGGGTCCAGGGAGCATCGAAAACTGTCATACCGGTATCGAGGACGAGAACAGAAGTTCCAGCGCAGACGGGCTTGTCTGCAACTTTTATGAATCAGCCTGCCTTCGCGCTGAGAATAGTTAGACACCTCCATTGCCCCTTTCTCGCTGACGTGGTCAAAATTTTGTTTGTACTTGTTGTGCTCCATTGCAAGGCAGAAATGCTGTCAAGACTCAAGGCAGTTTAGCGACTGTCCAGTCTGCTGCTGCTGTGGGACGACGCGTTACGGTACATAGCTGCCCGAGGTGACGACGTCCAAGCATAACAGACTGGTCTAAGATGGATGGACGGTAACATCGAACCTCCGTTTGTGGATCGATACCCGGCCAACCTTGCCGGAAGAGCAGTGAACATGGGCCTGCATCAAACCAGTAGATAAACCGTCATACCCGCTGGTGGTTGATCATTCGTATGCACATCGTCGACGTCGGGCGCGATCGTGTGCGCCGTTGAGCTCCAAGGAGTCGTAGTCGCCACTGGTGATAAACACGAACAAATAGCAGTATGGGGCTGTGTGTGACCTAATCGACCTTTGAAAGACGCGAATGAGCCCTGCACTCGACGAGCTCACCACACCGCTCCCGTGCAACGTCCTCTCTCTGTCTTTTGTACCGCTTACTCGACCTCATGGGTAATACAGGCTCGTCGTCGGGTCGCCCGCACAATGACGACACCGTGGACTATGGCTATCTTACTCCCCAGGGCGTCTATACAGGCCCCAGAGACTGGAATCAGTCAGTCGTAACCAAACTCATCATAGATCGAAAGCTTGCCCCGTTTTATCGGCCCCTCGAGGAGTACAGCGAAGACTGGGACGATGAACAGATATTGGCCGCAAGGAGAGACCCTCCTGACGCAGACAGCAGCCATGTAGATCCCTCCACCCGCCCAGATTTCCGTGAGAGCGCGAGAGCTGCCCATCCAACCAAGCGCTCCGGAAATCTGAAAGAGCCCTCTCGTATTCCAGAAGCTGCCCTCTACAGAGGTGCTGTGGAATGCCCGATATGCTTCCTAGTGCGTTGATCTCACGGGTCCAACCTCCTCCACTGAATTCTCTTTCCGTTCAGTACTACCCTATCAATATCAACCACTCTCGTTGCTGTGATCAAGCCATTTGCACGGAATGTTTTGTACAAATAAAGAGAAATGAACCTACGACCACACATCTTGTATCCGAACCTGCCGCGTGTCCATATTGCGTCCAAGACAACTTTGGTGTCGTATATACGCCTCCCCCATGGCGCTCTGGGACCGGAAGTGAAGGAATGGTCAGTGGATCCCTCTCCTTGTGCAGGCGCATTTTGAGCTGGTCTCTCTCTCGCACCGCACGGTGGATAGACACCCCCACCGTGGGCAGATTCATATCGAGGTTCTCAGAACAGCATCTCTGCGGGACCATCATCCGCGCAGAAACGTCGTCGTAAGAGCTTCGGGCATGACAGTCCCGAGGTCGTCACGACAGGTACGTAATCAAATAAGTCCTTATCACATCACACAGCTTTAGCTGGGAAATAGACCAAATACGACCAGACTGGGAGACGAAGTTGGCTGCTGTGCGCGCTGCTGTAGCTCGCCGTGCAAACAGGAGGATCGTCATGCGCCAGGTAGGAGACCGATTGATACCTGTCGGCGTTACAAGCGGACGAGTACACACACTTCCTGGTACTGATGGGACGGACAATGGAGAGAGCGAGACCGGAAGTGGGACCGGAAGCAGACGACGTCGTGGCGGACGGACGAATGGGCCTGCCGATATCACTCAATTACTTGGGCAGATCGGTCTGGGTGGTCAAGATCTGGAAGAGGTAACTGGACCTCTTTCATACTCTGCATTGCAATCTCATCTCCCGGTGTAGTTGATGGTGATGGAGGCGATGCGTCTATCTCTACTGGAACACGAGGAACATCAGCGAAGGGAAGAAGAGAAGAGGCGAAAGGAAGCGGCTACAGCCCAGGTCACAACTGCGCCATCTGCTGAAAGTGGCGCTTCTGTGGGTCCTTCGACTGTATCTGCAACTGCACAAAGTTCGGGAACTACGACTGCGCAAGGCGGAGACTCTAGCGATGGCCCCATACCTCGCAGTCGCTCATTGACGCCTGTATCAGGTCAAACAACTCCTTCATCTTCCCTTGGGACTGCAGTTGACAGCCTACACAACGCTTTCTACAGCCATGAACAGTCGCCGACAGTAAATCCGCCGGTGCATATGGCCGAACCGCAGGCACCACCTATACCGAGCAATGGTCATGCGCGTGCTGCACGATGCGACTGCGGTGAGGAACACACAAGCCCCCACCAGGACCTTTCAAGCGACGAACCTAACGACTTATTTTCGGTTGCTGCGGGGTGCACGGCGGCATTAAATGTATCTTCTCTCGCTGCAGCACCCGACTCGGATGGCCATTAGTTGGTGCCCGTGCACGATGAACATTAACCCTATGACGAAATGAGACACCGTTCTAATTTCTAGACTCGACATGGAGGATAGCAACGCCGAGCGGCATGCTGGACCATTCGTAGAGATCCACGGCTTTGAGGGTTGTAGCTCCCCTTCTTTCTGTCATGACCAGTTGGGTCGATCCTAGTCACGATTATTTGATTTTCTGCCCAACGAAGAGGAACATTACTGCAGCACTTTCCCTTCGTTCACCCGATTTTTTATCCCGGTAGCTCAATCCAGATCCATATTCTATTTTTACAATCGCCCCTGCTGGAATCTCAGAAGCTATTCACGCGCGACCGCACATCGTCGTCTTGACGCCATACGATACATACATGATTCGGTCATACCAGCTTCTGGTACTTGGTGCTGTGGGGCCAACAATACAAATTTACTGCCGCCAATTGACTGGTGATGGCTGTCAGGACCTCAGGGAAGAGTAGGTAGTATTAGTGAGAGCATATGGTGCAACCGAGGTTTTCGCAGGAACCGTGAGTGCCCGAAGAAACCAGTTAAGACGGAACAGAGGGACACGTAGTCCGGGAACGTGATAAATAAAGCATAGCGGAGGAGTCTAGCAGATGATACTCCCATAACGAAAATCCGAGACATTAGAAAGCGCTGGCAAATACGAACATCTTCACCGTCGAGAATCCTGTGGATTAGCCCATATGGGCTCGGTTGGCTCCGATGTCTTTGCCTGGATGCAGCAGTGGGCGGTGGGGAATGGATTAAGAAGGACGATGACTTGCCTGTGCTTCCATCAGACGTCGTAGCTCCTGTTCCTGAGCCAGGCGTGCTGTACGGTTCGCATCCACTCGTCTTCTTAAGTCGGGAGCCATTGCCTGAGTGTGTAGATACAACCGGGTGAGTCCATCGAAATACGTTTGCCGTCCGGCCGGAGGCCCAGAAATCAGGTGGGTGATTTTCGAAGTAAAGGAAATGTGTCCCAAAGGACGAAGTATGACTCACAGCATATGTTTGTTCTGGGGTTGGAACGGTCGCTACGGGTTTAAGAAACAACACGGGTTCAGCATGTGTCCATCAGGTGAATCAGCAGGATGGTAGTAATAGTACGGACCTTTCATCAGAAGATAGCCCATGCCCACCACTTGGGATGCATTGGAGTCATGCCCCAGAAACGGCGTGTCATGGAATGAGGTTAAGTCGCTAGGTTAGCCACAGTGATCACGGACAGAAACAGTCGTGAGACGCACGACCGCCACTCAAAAGTGCCATCCTGAACCACGGGAAGGTCATGTTTTGTGGAGTGGAGGGGGACAGAGATACGACGGACGTTGACGTCAAGAGCGAGGCATGTGTTGACTCCTCAGCACATCCTTTTTACAAATAAAAAAAGTAAATTGCGAGCCCACACAAAATCTCGCCCCGCAAAGACATCTTGACCATTCGTCGAGCGAGCATAGGCATACGTACTTCCTACAACGTGTATGGATATGAATGCGCAAGTGTAAATTACTGGTATGAGCGATCTACAATATTAACAACAGTTGGATGTGCAAGTGCTTGGTATGTGTGCAAAGCTAGGTGACGAGTGGCAGGACTAATAATTAGGCAATGACATGCATCGATGACGGAGAGCAGTTACTAGTTACCCCTCAGCGGGTAAGAATGTTCGTAGTGCTGGTAGTAGTCCAGCTGATCTCTTGCGCTGCGTAATGAAACTGAACATGCCCGCGCTGCTCTTCCGGCTGGCCACCTCTATGCGAGCAAGCTCCTCCTCCCAAGCCCGGACATCGACTTGGTCCATACGTTCGCGCACATGGGCACTGTCGCAGTGTTTGGCACCTTCCGGGGAACTGTCGTTGGAGGAGGATCTCAAGCCGAGACGTGGTACTTCTGGCCAAATCTGGCGCAAATTATACCGTGACGACCGCCTCGAGATTGCCGTCGTCGGGGTCGGGTGTGCGGTTTCCGGTCTCAAGGAAGCAGTGACAAGTTGAGTTGTGCTAGGGACGGGCTCATAATTTTGCATTGAAAACAAGCCTTCTGGTTTGTCCCGAGGTCCTGCAGATGTGTGCGGTCTGCGTGTTCGCTTGGCCTTGGGACGAACTTCGTTCTGTGGATGGGGTGCAGATGCGGACGAGAACTTGTATGTATGACCCTGTCGGGGATCATCGACAGGCGCAGAGGAGGGAGTTACGTCCGACGTGGGCAACACAGGACTGCGCGGAGGTGACGGGAGCTGTCCGGTGAGGCGATCGCGTTTCGTACGGCGGGGTGATTTCGACTTGGGTCGAGCGGAGGATGCTTGTGTCCACTCACTATATCGCGAGAGTGCAATTTGCCTCTGAGAGTCATTTATGGAGACAATGGTTAGTTCCCTGTCTTCAAGCTCCACACTCTCTGCGCTGCAAGCGGACGATGAAACGACCAACTATCCCGGCGTCAGTATTGCTTGGAAGAGGACGGGAGCGGAATCCAACCTTGACACGAAGGAAAAACTTGACAGATGCCACTTCCGTTTGTAGTGTTTCGCCAACGGACCATCTGCTATTGGACTTGGTTTCTGGCCAAGAGAATGTAAGGTTCTGTCGCCACGCTCCACCCGAGTCGCGCATAAAGCGCGCAGAAGATTCGGTATGAGCAAATATATGGGTGATTGTGCGATCATTGTGGGGCCAAGACATGACATCGTCTGGTGCATGCGAATAATTTTGCAGGATGGGACGAGAGGAACAATCGGAGAAGAGAGACGTCGACGACGGTGCATGTAGATCCTGTAGTGATGGACCGACGCTCGGGTAATGGATAAATGGGGTGGTCTCGTTGGAAACGGACGGCGGGGGCGTGGAATCCATGGATGGTTGCGTGATAGAGGTGACTTCAGCCAGATGTATGCGCCGTTCAACAAGCGCGGAGGCACTGCGAACGGACATAGTGGGATCGAGAGGCTGTACAATGACTTGGATGGTGACGATATCAAGAGGGCCGATTGGGCTTGGTGGGACGAGGACACGATAGCGCAGCGGCAGTCCACGTGATTTCGTGGTCTGAGAGGTCAGGTGTGTGGAGGAAGGGGGTGTCAAGGGTGTTATGGGGGGAGAATGGTAGAAGGGTGAATCATAGCGCACGAGGGCCAGTTCGAAATATTTCATCTGACGGAAGCCCACGCCGGCTATTGGGATGTGGTTTAACACTGGATCATTGTGAGCGGACTGCCGAGGACGGGCGACGAGGGACCTAGGACGCACCAGCTTCCACACGCCAGAATATGCGGTATTCCTGAAAATATAGAGCAGTGCTGGGTGCAGAGACACTGGAGGGCACAGACAAGCGAAACTGGTGTTCGCTGTCCCCTATCTCTGACCACTCCTGGCCGTCGTCCTTTTGCCAGAGCGTAGTGGTATGCTCAGAAAGGACGTTCATGTGAAGCACACCGAGACGACTGTGTCGCGCTTCGTAGCATCGCACGGCCACTGTGATGTCCTTGGCCAGGATGGGCTTTCCATCTTGCTCGATGTTGGTTCGAACGACTGGGCACCGGAAGAAAAGTGAGTGGGCGATGAGGAAAAGAGGGGACAAGCACGCACGTCCTTCCACCTTGACCGAAGTCAAACCGAGGTAGCCTTGGTAGGGGAAGTAGCGGACACCTTGATTGCCTTTTGGGGAGATGAGCGACAGCTTGACCATGGCCGACAGAAGAGAGGCCGTCGACGAATGCGACGGCGAAGAGAGGGGAGCACGACGAGTAGGACGACGACGAAAAAGCAAGGAAACGAGTGATGCGAACACAAGGAAGTTCTACAACAGCACTGGAGAGGGAAAAACTAGGCCATTGCGATAAATAATGCTGAAAATGGAAGCCGACGAGAAGCGGCGTGACCATTCGGGATCTTAGATCTCAGATCCCACCCAATCAGGAAATGCCCCCGTATTAGGTAAATAACAATTTATAATTATATATAGCTATAATCATAATCATAATTATAATTATGGTATCCATATTATTATTATGGTTACGCCTTTGGGGTCAATCGTCGGGACGCTGCGCTTGTTCTCCTCCGCTCCAACCATGCCGTCCAGGTTCTACATCCCGTTCCTCCTCGCGGGGATGATTATCACCGCAAGTTCTTTCATCTGTCGTTCTCTGTCTTGACCTCATCGGAACATCTCCTCAGGGTTCCAGCAACTCGCTGTGGAGCAAATGGCAGGCAAGTGAACCCATGATACGAGTGCTCTGTCAGCGCTTGACGCTAGAGTCGACATGCCCTAGGATATGCAATGTGTGGAGAACTGCGACGACCCAAACCCAGCGAATCATGTTCTGTTCGAGCAGCCTGTATGGCAAACGCTCCAAATGTTCAGTCCGTCGTCTGTTTCCCCGTGTTGCCGCCTGATCACTGACGTGGCTCGCTAGTTGGCGAGATGTTCTGTCAGTGCATGCGTCTTGCACAATTGCAGATTAGCTTCCTATCATGCTTATCCGTTTCTCGATTTTCGGCTAGGCTTCCTTCCCGTCCTCTACACGTGGCTCCGTTCGCAGCGTCGATCTGCTCCCGTATTCCTTCCGTCCGACACAGACGAAGACGAGCCTACATCCAGCAAGGCCGTCGCCTCTTCGGAGGACCTCAAAGGGTGGAATGTACTCCTCCTGTGGTTTCCAGCGGCCTGCGATCTCACCGGTACCACGGTCCGTCTCTCGTCGTTCTTATGTACAACTTCGTCGGATTGCATCAGTCATTCCGATCCGCCTTTTGTTATAGTGCTGATATTCTCTTTTCCCCTTCTACGTGGCGCTTTTACAGCTGATGAATGTCGGCCTTCTGTATACCCCCGTTTCCATCTACCAGATGACACGTGGTGCGCTTGTCCTATTTGTGGGCGTTCTTAGTGTAATTTTCTTGCGCCGCCGTCTGTGGATGTACCAGTTCGTATCCACTATCCCCTTTCGTCGCACTTCGCTGAACTTCCCTAGATGGTTATCTCTGCTCACCGTCATGGCCGGTGTCTCTCTTGTTGGCTATAGTGGTTCTTTGATCAAGGATGCCGTGACAGAAACGGTGAACTTGCTCACTTCAGGTGGTACTATCTCGGAGCCAACGGACCAACCTGACCTTACCAGAGTTCTTCTTGGTACGTTGAGGTGTTATGCAGCTTCAGCTGAGGAGAGAAGACTAACAAGCACACAGGCGTATTCTTCATCCTCTTCGCGCAGATATTGTGAGCACAGGATTTTGTCGTTATCCATCAGATTCTCATGAATCCATGCCAGCACTGCCACCCAGTTCGTGATTGAAGAAAAGATTATGACCCGCTGGACCGTTCCCCCGCTCGTTGCCGTTGGCTATGAGGGCTTGTTCGGAGCGCTCACCGTACTGCTACTTATGCCAATTATGGGCCAGCCTTCTTTTTCGTCGCGATCTCCTTTCTTCGATCTGCCAAGAGGATGGCACCAAATGGTGGATACCCCGAGCGTGCTATGGACCTCCCTGGCGATCGCGTGCAGCATTTCATTATTCAATTACTTTGGTCTGAGCGTGACGAGGCATGTTAGCGCCACCGCTAGGAGCTTAACCGATACGTGCAGAACACTCTCTATCTGGCTAATCAGCCTCGGGCTGGGTTGGGAGAAGCTTCTGTTCCCGATATCTCTTCTCCAAGTCATTGGCTTTGGCTTACTAGTGTGAGTGACTGGCTACCTTAAAATGGTAACGCCTGCTTAACATGCATTCTTCTGCTCAGTTATGGAACGGTAGGGCTATACTTGTATTAAAACCACGTTGCATCTCACGAGGTATTTCTCCAGTTCTTGTTCAACAATTTGGTCAGACCACCTGCCTTCTTCCGTCCACCTCCGATTTCCATTGCTGCGGCGGAAGATGTTGAAGCGGAAGAAGCCGGACCACTTCTTTCCTCTTCGCGACTCGATGAATCAGCCGCATTGCCCGTTGACCTCGGACAGAGCGGTTATGATGTGCTCCCCACAGACGAACACGTGAAGGCGAAGGGTGTCGTGACAGCCGAGTAATGACCATTAGGTTATTGTCCGGTGTAGACAGGAGCTGTCAACTAATTACTCCTAACTCTCGATCTGCACATTGGAATCTAGACTATAGTAGTCCATCAATTTTACCGTTGTAAATTCACTCCTCGTAGAGATGTGCAGGGAGCTCCCTACCCTCAGCAGCCCGAGCATCGGTGACGGAACTTGACAAGCGCGACATCGTTTATTGGATTCATTGATGGGGAAAATTACTGGAGAGTGCTGTGGCCGGGACTGACGTGGGGAAGTTGGAACAAGGTTGAGACGTTCGGCAGCGCCACTGCACACAGCAAAGAACTGAGGTTCTTCTCATCCCTGGGCAATACTATACTAGTCATCTTCTCCGGCGATTCAACTAATAGTGGACTGGCAGCATCATGTCAGTCCGACTCGTGGTTGGGACGTACAGTATGCATCATGGGCCGGATGCGGTACGCTAACAAGAAGACATCGTGACCCGCCCGGAGTTACCTAGCATGGCGTCCTCAGATGAGGCAGTTTAACAGCCCAGAGATATGATGGCCGCAGTTTCGCTTCAGCTTATTCGGCCATGCGGCTGGTGCAGGCTTCTCCAGATGAGCTTCTGGAAGGTACTAGGGAGAAGGTGAATTGGTAGCAGGCGGCAGCTGTAATTGGCCGACACAGCAAGTCTAGAGTACGACAGAACCAGGCGAAGATGTGATCGCGGTTGGAAATTGCTTGGACGCGTCTTGTTGTTGTTCGGGTCCACTACATACTAATACCAATGTGCTGTGCGATCGATGCTCGATGCATGTAACTTTCCATTTAGGGTTGGGACGATCGATGCCGCTGGGCGAAGCTGCCACACCCTAATAAATGTGGGTGTGTGCTCGTGTACGTAATTCCATTATATGGTGCCAATACTCGATGCGCGATAACTCCATCGCAGGCAGGCTGGATCCTGTCGACTCGGGTGTGTTCATGGATTGCCGTGGATATTACCAGTCTGGGCATAGTGTGCTGCGGAGAAGGACTTGTCCCAGTATAACGTCCTCGTCTTGGGGATTGGTGGTCCAGTTATGAATATAAAACCGGACACATTTAAATAGACTTATATTTGGATGCATAGACTAGCCATGATTTGTCGGCTTTATTTTCTTCCGATCCACGGACAACGAGCACATCTATTCCGCACGCTTTGGAGCAAAAGGCCTTCTCGTAAGTAGCAGGTCCCAATTAGCACGAGACGTCTCCAAAGTTGGAGAATGTGGCGCGGACGGAGGACCAGGGAAGTGTATTTATATCCACCAAGAGCTACTCGAAGGTTTCGTCATCACTGTCACTTCCTCTGTTCGCTGCCAGGCGAGTGGCTTCCTCCAGCTGTTCCAGTTCCCAGCCAATCGCGGCTTTTGGCACTATTAGAGCGTCAAGCCTTTTGCCGATTTGTTTCAAGATGCCATCACTGGGGAATATTTATCACCGACTTTCGGAAAACTTGGGAGGAAGCACGGACCTAGCACCCGCCTGGATCCACACACAGAAATCGTCCACCCATATCTTGCTGTAGACATAATACACGTCGTGGTGATCCAAAATATCCTTCATTCCTAACAGATACCTCGTTATCAATCGTTTTCCCTTGAAGAGCGTGATGGCCACATCCTTCTTACATCGTTCTGCGAGTTGATATGAACGATAGAGAGGAAAAGTGAGACAACGTCTGTAGGACGTCACCAAAGTCGACATAATCTCGGCATTAGTGGGGCCAAAGTCAGTTTCTCCTGCAAACCCCACAGGCGAGTACGGAGGTGGATCCAGCGCCGAAAATGCGGCAATAAGGCTGCAGATGGTCCACGCACTCTCCGCAGTGGGTTCACCCAGCGTCGTCCGCTTGTCATAAGCATGTGCGAAAAGGAGGGCGATGAGCGTTAGATATAAATTGCGCTCTTGTAATTGGTCCATCATGTCTGGCGTGCTATTGTTACCCTAGGTCGCGCCGCTCGGAAATGAGGCTCACATTCTTTTCTTGGCAAACGCAACATGGTCATGTTCTCCGCTTCTGTGTAAATGACCTCGGCGGCGGTTGTGAGGTCCGGATTTTGCCAAGCGACCAACTCTCGAATGCACTCGTCGTCAGCATAATCTGCCCTGCGGTGCTTGTTATGAGTGAGAAGCGTCGATACTATACAGACGAACATGTAATGTTCTTCGTCCCACTTTTCATTTTCGTGCACTATTCGTCTAGCTCGCCGCTCATCGACGTTGCAAGTTTCAGCATCATCGCCTAATTCATTAATTTCGTTCTCCATATGGGAGACGTGAGTAAAATAGCCCGTGTACATGTCCAAAAAGCCATAGAAGCGTTTGGAAGACGTGTGAAATTCAGGGAGAGTGCTTGAAATTGACTGGGGCAGCTGCCAATCATTCGCCGCAGCTGAAATGATATTAGGCGGCACTGAAGACAACCATCATATGTAGCACATACCTCGCAAGAATTCATCGTCTAGAGAGAGCTCATCTGTGCGCGCTGAGAGGTCGGTGACGTCATCATCTTGTAGGGTATCCCGAGATGGAATGACTTCGATAGACGGACCGGGAGGGTCGCGTGTCCGGCGAGGCGCTAACAACTTGGCCAACAGATCCAGGTCTGGAAAATGCTGTCCTTTCACTTCCTTGGTGAGCGTGATAGTCAAATAACCAGAACTGGGATCATATTGCGCAGATGAATGGTCGTCTTCAACCACGGAGTGAGGGAAATTGAGGCGCAGGAAGTAGGGATTGATATGCACAGTCAACAAAGTAGCGTCAACACTGATCTCTACATCTGAGGCCTGGAAGCGGGAACGGTGTGAGATCGCCGTAGATGATGCATCAGCCCCGCTATGCACGCACGCGGACTGCAGGGCAGTATATCTGTGTGATGACGGAGTCTTCGGTTTGGGTACACGAAAACTTAGGCGTGATCATGGCAGGGTGAGGCTAAGCCAGGGAGGGACTGTGAAACATACGGTGATCAGTAAGAAGGGGCACTTTGACAGGAAGGAAAGAGGTGGACTAAGATCATGGACGGGGACATCGACTACGAGTAACTTGATGGATGCATGAAACGAGACTAGTAATACCTATCCACTGTCGCGCAGAGTCACTGGGTGGCACTGTGTAGCGGTTTGCACGGCGATGCAACGTATGATGAGATTCTCGGCGAGCTCGAGTTGGAAGTCGGTTTAGCAGCTGCACCGGCATACGATCAGCTTGAACGTTGAAACCGCCGATGATACCGGCAAATATTAGAAATGGCATTGGCCCTGGCAAGTACCAACTTACACTGCTGGCAGATGCGTAGTCGCCGAGTCATCAGAGGTTGCGTAATGGCCGATTGCTGAGCTGTATAAGCTGGTAGTCTTTAAGTCGATCAGCCAGAAGAAGTACGAGCCCATCTACACCGTTAACCATGGACCCACAGGTGAGCAGTTCCCTCGATCCACCCAACGCACTCGCCACCGCTCAAATGACTATGCATACCGCCCTGCAGAAACTGCAAGCACACCCGTCCCTTGCTACGGTCGAGCAGCTTATCATTCGCGAGAAGCGGGGGAACTGTATCCCTGTCTTCGTCCAGCTCCCTGCGGACCTCATCACACCATGCATGGCATACCTCCGCATTGCACAGGGTTCTAAATACAGCTATCTCCTTGAATCTGTGATTGCTGGCGAAAACATAGCTAGATATAGTTTCGTCGGCGCAGGTGAGTGGCAGGCAGACACCCAAGCTATCAACCTAGGCTCAACACTCAGCAGATCCATTGAAGGTCATCAAGACAGGCCCGAATGAAGAAATAACAGGCGATCCCATGGTCGCTCTACAGCGGGAGTTATCCATCCACCAGTACATTAAAATTCCTGAGATACCAACATTCACCGGAGGGGCAATCGGATATGTCGCATATGATTGTATCCGGTACTTCGAGCCGAAGACAGCGCGGGACTTGAAGGACCCCCTCGGCATCCCCGAGTCTCTTTTCATGCTTACGGACGCCCTCCTCATCTACGACCATCTATTCCAAAATATCAAGGTCGTTTCTCATGTCTTCTATCCAAAGGATGCTGGCACAGCAAACCTACCCTTCGTCTATCAAACCGCAGTATCGAAGGTCCGCCGTCTAGCAAAAGCTCTTCTTTCGCCGATCACTCCGGAGGTCATACAACCCCCTATCAAACTCGGCAACGAGGCCGTGTCCAACGTAGGCAGGGAGGGCTACGAAGCATTTGTGACCAAACTCAAACATCATATCGTGGCCGGCGATATTATTCAGGCGGTTCCGTCCCAGAGGCTTGCCCGGCTTACGGATCTGCATCCATTCAATGTGTACCGGCATTTGCGGCAGCTCAATCCGAGCCCTTACATGTTCTATTTGGACTGTGGCGAACTCCAAATAGTTGGGGCTAGTCCGGAAACATTGTGTAAAGTAGAGAGCAACAAGGTGTATAACCACGCCATTGCAGGCACGACGAAACGCGGAAAATCTCCCGAAGGCGAGCGTCGTATTGTTATCACTGAGTATGAGTCTTACATTCTGGTACAGAGGACAAAGTACTGGGGGAGCAGCTCAGCTCATCAGAGAAAGATCGAGCAGAACACATTATGCTTGTTGATCTGGCGAGGAACGATGTCAATCGCGTGTGCAAGCCGGAAACGGTGAAAGTAGATCACCTTATGCAGGTGCAGAAATTCAGCCATGTCATACACCTGACCTCTCAAGTATCTGGAATACTCCGGGATGGAATGACCAGGTGTGCACACTCAATGTACGGATGCAGTCTAGCTGCTTGACTAGTTTAGGTTCGACGCCTTCCGATCGATTTTCCCTGCTGGCACAGTTTCCGGTGCGCCGAAAATTAAAGCAATCGAGATTATCTCCGAGCTGGAGCAGGAGAAGCGCGGCATATACGCAGGAGCTGTTGGCCGCTTCGATTTTGCGGATGATTCCATGGACACTTGTATCGCAATCCGGACGATGACCTTCAAAAACGGGGTAGCATATTTACAAGCTGGAGGGGGAATCGTTTTCGATAGTGTCGAAGAAGACGAATACATGGAAACGATCAACAAACTAAGCGGCAACGTGCGCGCTCTGGCCGATGCAGAGAGTAGGTCTTATTTACCTTGCCGGTCCGCCACTAAACTCAACAACATGGCAGAATTTTGGTATGATACTCAGAATGAGCAGGGGAAGTCAGCTTAGATAGGAACGTGTATTCTATTCACTGTACACTTTCACCCAGCAACGCTTGCTTGATTAATACCCTATCCGTACGACTTCGTTGTGCCCTTTCCTCTTCTTCCCTCGTCAATATACCCTCTTTCCCTGCTATACTGAGAACCCCAGCAATTACTTGGGCCGTACGGGTGCTATCGTCGTTTGCGGGGATGGGATACATAACAATGCGAGGGTCTGCATTGGAGTCAACAATGCCTATTGTAGGAACATGCTGGATAGCACATTCGCGTATTGCGTTCATGTTGGCCAGGGGATTCAGGAAGATAACAAGGTCCGGTGTCAGGCGGTATTCTTGGCCCTCTTCCTGGAACAGTTGGTTACGGTTGGTGAGGGTTCCAGGGAGCCACCGCTCTCCGATGTGATAACCCTGTGGCCCCAGTCGTTCGGACGCCCTCTGAATGGTGTCTTGAAGGTCAGGGCGGGTACCCACGAAAATGATAGACCCGTTGCGTTGAGCAATAGTTCGCACGAGATTAGCGGCTCGTCGCAGGAGTGGTAAGGTCTGTTCGAGATCAATAATGGTAAGACCAGCGCGAACACCATACGCGTATGGTAGGAAGTTGGGGTTCATCAATGATGTCGTGTGACCGAAATGTGCGCCAGCAGCAACTAAGGCTGAGAGGGTGGTTTGCGACGGTCCCAGCGGCCGAGATAGTGCATGGTGGGGTTGGAAAGTATTGTCACGCGTTAGCGTGGATCCGTGGTCGTTTAATAAATCAACTGAGCAAAAACAAGTCAATGGCAAGCATGGTAGAAGACACGACACTCACAGAGCATCTTGAACCGTGCCCTGTTTTCCTGCACGAGGTGCCAGTTATCTGAAGACTCAATGTTTATTTCTTTTCCGCTACCTGGAGCGGTATACATGGTCCTCGTAGCTGTTATTGGGAAAATGCTTCGCCCCCGAAGACATCTCGTTGCTGCAAGCCATGGCCGCAGAGTCTGGCCTGCCATGGTCGGGACGATGTTATACTCGATGTGGCAGTGCAAATTTTGGAAAGACGCATATGCTTACTTCAGCAGGCCATCCGATTTTTTTCATCAGGGCTTGCCACCTGCCTCCTTACCATCACAACCCAACCTCATCCTTCACGCCAGAAAAAAAAAACTCACAAAAAAATGGACGACGTCTTCGACGGTGCCGTTGGTATCGATCTTGGAACTACCTACTCGTAAGTATCGCTACACGGATTCCGTTGGCGGTACCTCACCCCCATGCAGATGCGTTGGTGTCTGGCAAAACGATCGAGTAGAAATCATTGCCAACGATCGTGAGTAACGACACGTACAGCTTATATGTGTTCGATCGACTTAACACGGATTTCAGAGGGTAACCGGACTACACCATCATATGTCGCCTTCTCTGCTGAAGAGCGTCTGATCGGTGATGCGGCGAAGAACCAAGCCGCGATGAACCCTCGCAACACCGTCTTCGATGCTAAACGTCTCATCGGCCGTCGCTATGAGTGAATACTTCTGGCAAACCTATTTCTTCCGTGTTGTACTTACACAGGCTTCTATTTCTAGTGACCCAGACGTCAAGAAGGTGAACATACTCTTGTACCACCAACAGATCATGTCTTATCGATAGTCTTTTAGGATATGGCTCACTGGCCATTCGAGGTTATTGAGAAGGAAGGATCTCCTCTCATTAAGGTCAACTACCTTGGGGAGGAGAAAACCTTCACGCCACAAGAAATCTCTTCCATGGTCCTCACGAAAATGAAAGAAATTTCCGAAGCTAAGCTCGGGAAGACTGTGAAAAAGGCTGTTGTCACGTAAGTAAATCCCATCTATACTATACGTGTAATGCCTCGCGAAGTGGTACTGACATACTTTAGTGTCCCGGCCTACTTCAACGACTCGCAACGTTTGGCCACCAAGGATGCCGGTGCCATCGCTGGTCTCGATGTCCTCCGGATTATCAATGAACCTACTGCTGCTGCCATCGCCTATGGCCTTGACCGCCAATCAAAATCTGAGAAGAATGTTCTCATTTTCGATCTTGGTGGAGGAACCTTTGATGTCTCTCTCCTCAATATCAGCGGTGGTGTCTTCGCCGTGAAGGCCACTGCTGGCGACACTCACTTGGGTGGTGAGGATTTCGATAACGCACTCCTCGAGCACCTCAAGAACGAGTTCAAGCGCAAAAACAAGCTTGATATCTCTGAGGACCCTCGTGCCCTCAGGCGATTGAGGAGTGCTTGCGAGCGTGCTAAGCGCACACTTTCTAGCGTCACCCAAACCACTGTCGAAGTTGATTCGCTCTTCCAGGTGCGTCGACTCAGTATCCAGTGTGACTTGCAGCTTACTAACTGTTCGAACAGGGTGTAGACTTCTCGGCTAATATTACCCGCGCTCGTTTCGAGGAGATTAACGCTACACTCTTCAAGTCGACTCTCGAACCCGTCGAGAAGGTGCTAAAAGATGCCAAAATACCCCGCGAAAAGGTGGATGATATTGTTCTTGTTGGGGGTTCTACCCGTATTCCCAAGATCCAGGCCCTCGTGTCGGAATACTTCGGTGGTCGTCAATTGAACAAATCGATCAACCCTGATGAAGCGGTCGCTTATGGTGCTGCTGTTCAGGCTGCTGTTCTCACCGGTCAGACCTCGGAAAAGACCCAAGACCTCCTTCTCCTTGATGTCGCGCCTCTTTCATTGGGTGTCGCTATGCAAGGTGATGTTTTCGGAGTTGTCGTCCCTCGCAATACCCCCATTCCTACAAGCAAGTCGCGGGTGTTCACTACTGTCGAGGACAACCAAACTACAGTCACTTTCCCTGTGTAAGCCCCTTTATCTTGTTCGAGGGCAGTTCGAATGTCTTACTTTCTCCAATCTAGCTACGAGGGTGAACGTACACAATGCCGTGACAACCGCTTGCTTGGTGAATTCGAACTTACTGGTATCCCTCCCATGCCTCGTGGTCAAGCCGAGCTGGTCACTACTTTCGAGGTTGACGCCAATGGTCTCCTAAAGGTATCAGCTCAGGACCGTGCGTCGGGTCGGAAGGCATCGATCAGTGGGTCTATCCTATACTCTGGCTTTTCCAAAGTTAATGTCTATCAGGCATCACCAACTCTGTTGGCCGCCTATCCACCGCTGAGATTGACCAGATGATCAAGGACGCGGAACAGTTTAAGCAGGCTGACAAGGACTTCCAGGCCCGGCATGAGGCTAAGTCTGACCTCGAGGCTTATATCCACCAAGTGGAGGGCACAATTACTTCGCCTGAGATCGGCATGAAGCTTAAGCGTGGTGCTAAGCAGCAAGTCGAGGGTGAATTGGCGCGTGCTCTTGAAAAGCTTGAGATCGAAGACTCGACAGCAGACGAACTCAGGAAGGCACAGCTTAGCATCAAGCGGGCTTTGCAGAAAGCAACTGCTGGCATTCGGTAAGGTTATTGCACGATTACACGATTGGCAAAATTAGAGCAGTCATGTCTGTATTACTGTCTTGCAACTGTTCTACTATTCTTCTGCACGTTAGGCAATATGTGATGGCCATAAAATGAGACATGAACATGAATACTATACAGAACAAGCCGCGCATTCGGCTATATGTGGACATCATAATGAAAGTGCTTTATGAACCTGCAATGCCACTTCGAGCATCCAGAGTTCTTCGTCAGCGCCATCACATAATGCCTTGTCAGCCTCGGCGATAGCCAAAGCACACATGGCCTTCTGCCGTGCAGGCAGTGTCTGATGTAGGACTATAAGATCATGGAGCTACAAAAAAAAAAAATTGCAGGCGTGAGCAAGAGGTAGTTCATTAATTAATCCTACTCACTTGAAAGAGCAGTTGGGCAGCAGAATATCCTTGCCTAATAACCTCTTTAACCTTTCCTTGGATAGCATGGAAGCTCTTCCCTCGAGAAGGAGCATCGTCGACGTCCATAAGGCCGCCGATTTCCAGCCCGAGAGTTCTCGCGAAATCGTTTACTACTGCAGTGGGAACTACACCAGCAATTTCCTGGATATCTCTTGGAGTTATTGATGTCGGCGGATCGGTGGATGATGATAGTCGAGACGCAGATTGCAAGTATGTAATAGACCGTCGTAAATCTCCGTTGGAAGCTTCTATGAGCGTGTTTACAACATCGGGAGTGAGGTCGATATGCTCTGCTGATGCGATCTGTCGGAGTCGCGAGGAGGTCGACGATGAATCTAGAGGAGTGAATCTGAATTTTGAACATCGCGACGCCAAAGGTTCGATTATTCTGGTCCACCGAATCAGCTGGTCTGACAACAAGTACACAATGATGTTACGGTACCTTGTGACATAATTACAGATAAGACAGAAACGAGTGGACCGTGCATAGGTTTCCATGATGCGTCGTAGTGCCCCTTGCGCATCCTGAGTCATGGAATCCGCTTCGTCTAGAATAATGATTTTGTAGGGGGGACAAGGATAAGTGTTGCCGTCGGAGGCGACAGTCTGCGCCCTGGGTGTTTGTCGAGCGAATGCCTTGACTTTCTCCCTAACAACGGCAATGCCTCTTTCGTCTGAGGCGTTAAGCTCAAGCACTCGATTCCGAAAGTTGTCTGGCCTAATGTCTGATCCAGAAATGATCGGCGCACCAGATATTAGGTCCGTACCCAAATAATTGCCGGGCCAATGCAAGAATCGTTGACGTCTTCCCAGTCCCGGGCGGCCCGTAGAACAACATGTGCGGCAGCTGGCTGCATATCAGCTAAGCCCCACGTATGAGGAAGTACCCACATTCGTGGATGAGAGTGCCTTGCGCAGTACCGTCACAGTATGTTCTTGCGCAGAAACGTCGTCGATGGTCTTTGGGCGGCTGCAAGCCAGGTACATTTAAGTGGGCAGCCACACTGACGCAGGATGCTCACTATTTCTCGACCCATGGTTGCAAAGCAGGGTCTACTGTGTGTTTTGGAACTGTCCTTGCCTGAGGCTGGAAGAATGCCATATTGCTTTTGGGTGGCCGAGCGAGACGCGTCGCTCACTTACAGACGCGGACGCGTCTCATAGGCTGACCAATATTTTCTCACGCTGCCTTGCGCGACACGCTGGTCAACAACGCGTCTTGCCAGCGATTGCTAGCAACTATCATCCATGACAGGACCGGAACTTGATACGCGTATGTCTTGGACGTGTCATTTCGCTGTATGTGCTCAAAAACTCCTTCTCAGGTATACCTACGGCATCCCCATCTATCTGTAAGTCGTGATCGAGTGCTGCCTATACCTATGCTGAGTATGGTGCCCGCGCCAGCTAATAAAAGTCCAATTGCTGAGATCAAGAATGGGAAGGTCATCTTCAGACAAAAGCCCATATCTTTTGAGAAGTCTTCGGAAACTATGCAAGGTAGGCGACCCACACTGTCATCTGTGAGGGGACTGCTTACATTTTCCCTTCACTAGAGATTGTGAAGTTCCGCGAAATGTTGGACCACCGTGTAAACGAGACAGCTGGCCCTCTTACCAGTATTCCACACGAGAATAAGCCATTAGTCGTCAAGCTAGCACAAGAGAGGTGGGTCGACTCCTTGTCGCTTCGATAACTGTATAGTTATGGGAAGCTCACTACGTATTTAGTGACAAGACCGCTGTGGCACTTGCTAAACAGATCCGCTCTATTATACTCCCGGGACAAGGGGAAGTCGGTGAGGCCTGCCGTACCAGTCTCGAATCTTGCCTTCCATTACCAGTGGTCGAGCATGCTATCAAGACCATGATGACACGAGTAAACTACGGTCTTGTTAGTCCTTTAGGCCAGAAGCTTCCTGCCGCTGCTTGTGTCTGGAGATGGGAAGTCCAGGACTCCTTTAAAGATTGGTTACCGAAATCTGCAAGAGAGTCTGTGGAAGCCCGAATAGAAGAACGTATCCAAGTGAGCCCTTGGGTTTTCAGTCGCTGTGTAACCGGAGCCCATTGTTATTAGGCGAGGGAACATTTATCTGCAGTTTTCGCAAGTCTTCCCCAAGCTCAACAAGACGCGATCCTCGATCCAAAGGGTACTAATAAGCTCCCAGTTAAAGACATCAATCAGACCGAGGCTCCTCATGACCTTGTATCTGACAACCTGGATGGACAGCATTCCCAAACAGATAATACTGTAACCCCCATCAAGAATCAGACAGTATGTAGTTGCTATCTAGTCTTCTGCGTGCCTGATAGCGCAGTAGCAATCTGAAAATGTGGCTCCCAGAGGTCGACTAAAGAAAGCCACAGACTGGGAAAAAGCTGCCAAGGTGTGGTCGTATCATTGTTCCAGTGTAGGGAACTCAGTTTCAGCCGTAGGTCAAAGAGAAAGAAGAGAAAATGGTGGCTAAAGCTGAGAAGCAGAAGAAGCAGAAGGACGCACAGGACAAATCGCGATCTATTATGGCGAATTTCTTTGGAAAGGCTAAGTCATCTACTCTACCTTCGCCTACGAAAGAACCGTACCCGGCAGCTGGCCCATCATCGACCGAAAACGATTTCCAGAGAACCTTCAAGCCTTACGTAGTGAAGAAAGATGCGGAACTCGCCCCTCAAAACTGGTTCATGGAAACAAGCAAGAAAGTGAAGCGTCTAGAGAGCGGCGCAACCCATGATGACGCGATCATCGTTGACTATGAATTCGATTCCGGAACTGAATCCCAAGAAGGCCTGCCCCTCCGAGACGGATTGGATGCAGCTAGTGCCCCAGGTGAGTTAAACGAACGGAACGATCACTCCACGCTACAATCGTCGCGCTAGCAGAGTTACAGGATATCCTGCCACTTTTGGTGCAACGGAGTCTGACATATCCTAAGAAACGGAAGGTGACTTCGTTCAAAACATACAATGCTCGGACAATTCGGGATATTATGGCACAACTCAACGACGCTGAAATCGCCGGTGACCCATCTCAAGTCCGGCACCTCCTGTCAATATTAAGTGACCGCAAACTCTTGCCTGCCAAAGTCCTTATTTTCAACGAGGACGCAAGACCGGGGTATTACGGTACCTGGACTAGGAACTCTCGTATCATCGGTCCTCGTACACCTTTCTCGCGGGACCTCCTCGCGCGTGACTACGGGTATGACAGCGGAGAAGAGTGGGAACATGAGGATGTTAGTCAGGCGGACGACGTTGTCGATGATGATGATGATGACCAGGAAGGCGATGAGCCAGACTCTGACCTGGATAGTTGGCTTGTGGACGATGATGAAGTGGAAACCCCAACGCCATTAGATCTCGGGCCCTTATCACCTCCTATGACAGACGTACATATGCCTCCACCGAAACGAAAGGCAGAGAATCTAGCTAAACCAGCAGAGAAGAAGCGGAGGGTCGTAGTACCATTGGTGCCCTTTTCGAAAGGTCCATGCTGGGAATCAGCCATTGGCCAATGCGAGTACGAGCCTTTCGATGCATACCGGATACAGCTCTTCAACGGTAAGGTTCTATATCATTGGTGCTCAAATGGTTTACTTATTCCTATACAGATACACCACATCCTATTGACCCATTCACATTCGTCTCCGTCGCTGCGGAGGAACGGCAGAATATTAAAGTGGACCCGAGTGTCCCCAACAAGAGTGTTCAAGTCCAATCTGGTCCAGTAGCTGCGTTACCTGGGAAACGAGTTAGTGCAGGTCAGGCGACAAAAGCACCATTCCCAGAGGCACACTTGGGCACATTACTCGCGAAGATAGTCGAGCTTGCAACACCAAGTCTGACGTACCTCGTTGAGAGTATATATCAAGACCTTCGAATTCACAAAGTAAAGAAGAATGCTATTGAGACAAAGGTACGAGAAGTTAGCGAGAAGTCAAAAGTTTGGGTGGTGAAAGAGGCAGTACGGGTCAGTTCAGACGGCTACATCCGACGTACCGACACTAATCGCTCCAATCCAGAGGCAGCACGGGTTGACGTGACAGTCATGTGTTGACACCAAGTTGGATATCCATTGCATACTCTCGTAGCCTTCTTAATGGTACACCGTCCGTTGACTAAGAAA
>JADGIP010000193.1:0-29837 GCA_016618355.2 Astraeus odoratus | reverse complement strand
AATTTGGCGTTTCTACTGATCCCAGCTGAAGTGTCGACTGAAAAGATTCAGAACGTGTATCATCCGGATCCAGCCCATATGGCATTTGCTGCTCGTGCTAAGGAGCTGTCAGTCTTTCTCACCTGCAGCTCGAAGTCGACCGAATGACGTTGCGGACCTTTTGACATCATATGCCCAGCCTAGTATACCAGCGTCAGTCTATGAAAACGGGAAGGTATACATAACAAAGATTGCATTAGTCTCTTTCGTCACGTTTCCGTCTGAACCAGTCCCGTCAGAGCATCTTACCTGTAGTGGAAGATATCCCGACGAAGATTGCGAGACTAAGGTGGGCGATGACCTCTCGTCGCCCTCGCTCAATGTAGGAGGTAAAAAGAATCTACTTCGTTTCGCCATGCTGACGACCACATGTCATAAACCTGACAGAAACACTATCCGTGAAACCTACCATGGATTGCGAACGGTTTTCGATATGTTAAATCATATCATGCACCTTGAATGGAACGTACTTGAGCATGCTATGAGTCCACCTATGGTAGTCCAGCCATATCTTCGAGGATATTGCAATACGGTGGTGCAGATGGAAATTTTGACGGCTATTCTGCAGTCAAATAAGCCGGACACCCATAATGGTACAATGATCTTGTGCGAAGTGATTTCGGGCTAGCCTTCGGGTGGGACATGATAGTGGCTATAAAATTACTGAGATCGTGGTCTTTCAACCATATCGCGACTGTATGACGATGGCAGATTCCCCTTTTCCTGCTTGGCCGTGCATCCGCAGCACATTGCCTATTATTCTCATGTCTGCGAGCCACATCTAGAACAGTGGCCCACGCTCCTTCTTGGCAACTCTTGATGTTATTCAGGCCCACTCCACAGGCATATGCAAGCTTGCCTAGGTCTGCATGTTCTGCACAGCGCTTATGTATGTACATGTATGGTTACAAATACAGTCAAAGTGCGCATCAAAGTCGGCTTACTTGTTCCGGTAACATCATCCCAGATATACATAGTTATCCTTCACCACGAGCACAATTTCATGGGTGTCCCGAGTTCTCAGCAGTGTCATATGAGGACATACCGTGCCTTGCTGTGGGTAGACCGTGATAGTGGTTTCAGAAGTAGGTTCTTTCGGAGTCTCACCTTTTGATGGATGTTACAAACACTTACAGTAATAACAGCCCCGGAGGATGGATCAGGCGCCTACAGAAGTTTTTGTCACCGGAGTCTGCCGTGCATAGGTTCTGATTAACTCTGTACAGCTGGACACTATACCGGTTATCTCCACTAGTGCTTTTCTATTAAAGCCACTTCGGGATAAAGCGTCGCCTTCCTGCAGGAATATGTAAATTTTGCTGACTTTGGTGAGCAGATCCAGGATCGTCTCGTTCAAGCTTACCTGAACAAGGATGATCTGAGAGGTTGAAGACAAGACACAACGGTACCGAACCCGCCCACAGTAGAGTTCACCGGGTTGATAACGTTGGCTTGACCAACGTGTTTGATGTACCTGACTATTGACAAGTCAATTGCCCCCACCATACTTACGAAGGAACGTCTTTCCTCTCTATTTACCAGGGTCTGCCTAGGGGAGATTACACCATAGCCCTCTGCACAACATCTAGCTCTAAGAAATGGAAGAACCTTTACCCCACTACGTGGGAGCCACGACACGACAGTTCATAGAGACTACGGAGTTGAGCAGAGGAAAATTTTTCGGCATGACGAAATATGAATCTTGGGACGTTCCTATACTTAATATGTCAGACGCCACGGGCGTCTGACGTTTTCCTGATCCAGTCATAGGTGGGCATGAATGAAGATGTTCATATGCAAGACCTACTCGATCCACAGATGTCGTTTCGCATGGTACGTAGTGTTATGGTTCACTCTGTATATATTAATATTATTGATATCTCACTACCTACCCCAGCCCTATTCATGTGAAGGTCTGTAGTTGACGATGCTTCCTTCAGACGTTGATCCCGGTCCAGTGTCTGATATGGACTGTCAGGCTACCAGGAATATGACGTGACAGTCATTTACTGGGTAACGATAGTATGAACTTGGCAGAAGATGGACTTATCGTGTTTAGAGCGCACTCACGGCTCTTCATATGTGTCCGGTGACTGTGTTGGCGCCTCTGCGCCACTATCAATCAGTCTAAATTTGAAGACGGTACGGATTTGTTTCATTCTTTGACTCTCGTCGGATATTACCCACGTGCTGACATAGCGGCCGAAGACAACTAGTTGCGTCCAAAGCAGGAATTGCGTGTGGGACCTACCTGTTCTGGGACTATAATTCTATATTCAAGCGCTCGCTGTCCATGCATGGTCCACTGACTTGGATCAGCGAGAGGTCAAGGTGAGCACCTCTGCCAAATCGAGTCATCTTGGGGTGATCTATTGGGAAGTATGGAAATAGCCACATACCAGATGGGCACATAAAAACGCACTCTGCGTGGCAGATCCTCTCAAAGAACTCAAGAACTTTCTCACCATGATCGATTCTGCTAGATCTGCGTCTTTCTGTATTTCGTTGCTTCTCTCCGCTATCGTAGCTTTCTTCGGGTGGAGACGCCTGAAACAGCGACACTGGCACCAGCACCCTCCCGGACCTAAGGGCTGGCCGTTGATCGGGAACGCCCTCGACCTCGACGTAGCCCGACCTTGGTTGACATATGAGAAGTGGGGAAAGCGCTACGGTAAGTAGACCCGGTATCTGCTATGGTCATACCATGACGACATAGATGGAAGGGGGAATTGTCTACTCGAGCGTGCTAGGAAAAGACTTTATCATTGTCAATGACAGCAAGATTGCCCACGAACTACTAGATAAACAATCGTCGAATTATTCCGATCGACCGAAATTCTCATCGCGCACACTGTAAGTAAAAAGTCTGCACCGCGCGTCTCACTGATCCTTTCTGGACCTAGGTTTGGTTTGGACCGTTTTACCGGTTCTTTACAGTATGGCAGCGAGTGGAGGCTCCATCGCAGGATGTACAACGTCTGTTTCGACAAGAAAGGAGCTGAAGCCTATAAAGAAGTACAGATGGAGAAAGTTCATCAGCTTCTTATGCGTCTATTTGTAACTCCACAAGATTACGCTGAGCACCTGAGAACGTACGGTGATGTCATTCACCACGGAAACAAGAACATCCTGACACGCTTAGGTTAACTGGTGCCATTATAATGGAAATCAATTATGGATATGATGTTGCTCCCGAGAACGATCCTTTCGTGACCAAAATCACGCGCTTAATCGATCTTATTGTAGCCGAGTTGACGCCCGAACGTGACACCTTGTACAACGTGTTCCCTTTTTGTGGGATTCCATTTTACTTTATATTTGAAGATGTAGATCTGATCTTGGATGCAGTGGCGAAGATCCCTTCATCGTTGCCTGGTGGCCGATACCAACGTTGCGCAGCGGAATGCCGCGCTCTTGTTAGAGAAGTGTTGGATGATCCATTCAATTATACAAAGCGTAACACAGTAAGCTCTGTCCTGAGGCTTATGGGGACACTATATACTCATTGATTGAGCCAGTTTGGGGGTTCTGAAAGGAAATCATTAGTCCGGGATTTGCTGCGACAGGAAGCGGAGAAAGGTGGAAACTACGATGGAGAACAGTTCATAAAGACAGTTGCGGCAACTGGATTTTTAGGTATGTCTACCTTGGTTGCTTTGCAACGACAACTCAATAGATCCATAAGCGGGAGCGGAAACCGTACGTTTTAGTCGGAATACCCGCTCTACTCAGTGCCAAATTCACGAACTATATAGACGTTTTCTACGCTCTTGGTATTCATCTTGGCGATGGTTCTTCACCCAGAAGCACAATCCAAAGCCCAGGAAGAAATCGACAGGATCGTTGGACAAGATCGTTTGCCCGACTTTAGTGACCGTGAAGACCTTCCGTACGTTGAAGCCATTGTCATAGAGACTCTTAGGTGGTACCCTGCTCTTCCTCTGGGTAAGGGGTACCACGGCTTTCGATGAATATTTAGGTGATTAACAGCACGCAGGAATTCCACACCAAACCACGGCAGATGATGAATTTGAGGGACAGTATATCCCAAAGGGTAAGATGTTTATCCCATAGCCTCTGGGCTCGACATATTCTAACCTGACATGCATTAGGTGCGATTGTGATGATGAACATCTGGTACGTAATCCACCAATTCTCGAACTATCTGATGCTAGCCGAAGATAACTAGGGGGATGACGCATGATGAAACGCGGTTTAAGAATCCGAACATTTTCAATCCTGGGAGACATCTCGATATTAACGGAAAGCTTGTAATGGATACCTCATCTCCGGTATTCGGCCTCGGGCGGTACAACTCCTCGTCTTGGTCTACATCCATTTTACTGATGCGCCCCCCTTTAGTCGCATTTGCCCTGGTAGGCATGTAGCGATTCAGAGCGTCTGGGCAGCGGTCGCGTCCATGTTGGCCGTACTGCAGATAGGGAAAGCCAGGGACGAATCAGGAAAGGAAATTGACGTGGTTCTAGAATTCACAACAGGTACTGCTGTGTGCGTATTCTGCGTTTTCACCGTGGAGCATATGTTGATAAGATGGGGAAAGCCATCCGAAATCATTCCCGTGTTCCATCAGGGCACGATCTCCTAAGGCCGAGCAAATGATTCATTCTCTCAACAAATTCTGACCAATATGTCCCTCTTGCTAGCGATGCAAGCACGTTTGTTGCTGGCTGTCAACGTCAGGAGCTCCATGGCCTAGGGAATGATTCATTAAATAACACTCTTACGACGAAGTTAACATGTGAATTGGGTTTGGGTTGCCTAGCCTCAAATGATGTTACGCTCAAATCACGGCAGGGCCACTGCGACGTGAACTTGTGTACGTTATGATATGTATTCCGTTAGGCATGTTGGACTCGAACACTAAGCTTTCCACCCGCTCGTTGCCGTTTAGTGGCGTAGCCCGTGCCACAACTCCTTTCAAGCACCTGAGATATGTACGTGCTTATTATTTGGCAATCAAAGCCAGTCAGAGCTCGGTATGGCATCATGTGTCCAACTTCGATAATGAGATAAAACTGCTATGCATACCGCAGTCACCGTGAATGAACGACTCCATCAAGAATGTAAGATCCAACTTGGGGTAACAAGCCAAGACTATTAGTGTACCTGATGCTCCAGGACGAGCGGAGAACCTCCCAGCTGATCAAGGAGCTGCTTGAGCTCGGCGACTCATCAGTAAATCTACCCTCAGTTGTCCGGAGCTGTCCGGAGCTGGGTTGTATCATACCGGTCTCGAGCACAATTGATCAGAGACCACTGGGTTATAAAAATGGATGCTTGTTGTACATAAACGGGCCTTCTGCTCCGATCTGGTGTATGGTACGTGACTTGGTCTGCGATGTCCAAGATACCGCCACCGGTTTCATTCCAGTGCCTCGGGTGGAATTCACTGTCAGCTACAAAGCATGACACTCGGACCATGTAAGCAGTCGTTACCCCGAAATGCAGTTCCATTTTCGTCTATCGATGCATTTCCGCTGTACTGTACATCAAGTATAAAAACCGATCACGGGAAATGCCTGCTATGCTATCCCCGCGCAGTCCAATGAAAGCTTAATCGCTACATTCTGGAACACGCCACAAAAGTAGTATCCAGTTTTGTGCTCTTGCCATGACAGAGGTATCCTATAGTGGCTAGTAGGAGTGGCCCAACTTCGCTTCCATATCTACTGAGAATTCAGCCGTGATAATAAAAGTCTTTTACCAGCAACAATGACCGCAAAGTTATGAGCATTGTTAGGTTTACAGCTTTCTCTGATCTAGTTTTCACTGGTGTCTATCCGGTCATGAATTCATGGAAACCCCTGGCTGTTAGAAGAGGACTCCAACTTTCCCCAGACCCCAAAACTGGCCTCTCATTGGCAACATATTTTACGATAAGCAGTTCTGTATACAGCTAATTTTCCCGATCTTACATTCTGTTCCGAAGGTGCATCAGATACTTAACTATGCTTGGAAAGTGCTTTATCATAATCGATGATAAGGACACTGATGGTGAACTGCCGGAAAAACAGTCGTCTATCTAGTCCGATCAATCGAACTTTCCGAATCACAAGCTGCAAGCCAAAAGATGCTGCAGTTAGGACCTTTTTACCAGATTGCTACCGAAACCTTCGGGTTCTGAAAGAAAATGGCCAAGGCTTATCAACCGATCTGGATGAAAGGTGTCCACTAGTCTTTGGGCAGCTGCTCAAGGCGCTACTGGAATCCCAGAGCATCTGATGAGGTGTTTCGTTACTAACATCTATGAGGAGGGAAAATTGTCATTGTATTTAGGTTCGCTGGCGGGATCAGTGTGGAAGGTACGTACGGATGTGACGTCGATTGTGCTTCATATCCAAAGTTACGAGGCTGATCAACATCGAAGTAACTGAGATACTACCCGAACGCGACGCCTTTGGCCTTCCTTCTGTAGGGCTCTCTTCAATTCCAGTGATCAGCGACATTGATCTCAACTTAGTGACGCATATTCCCTCGTTACCTGGTGTTCGATCCATTCTCTAATCAGGGAAGTCCTGGACAGCCCATTTAACCAGGTTAAACGGGATATCGTAAGCTTTTCATAGGTAAGGCATACCAGGACATTGAGGTGTGGTAGGTTGTGGGATCGGCAAGGGAATCATTGGTGATTACAGAGGACCCAGAAAGGAACCGACAACATGTCAACGCAGTAGCAGTGCCGGATTTGGTGGTGAGCCTACCCAATGTTTTTAGTGCATTGCGAAAGGTAACTTACGCATTTGATCAGCGGGAGTGGTGATCACACGACATCACTATCCCCATAGATTGAAACGCTGGCTTTATAAATCATACCGACATATATTCGACAGCTCTAGTATGATAATTTTGTACACTTCAGAGCACAAGATGAAATCGATCGAGTGGTTGGACATATCCGCCTGCCCGACTTCAGCGATAGACTGGAATTAAATGTTTCACCGCTATGAGTTTCCCAAAGGCCAAACAGCTGATTTGGTCGGTCAATGGCTGTAAATGACGTGTAACATAGTATTATAGACTTCAGTTTGCTAACAAAAAGCCACTTACCAAATACGGCTTACCTTCTCCAACCTCAATGGGATCCGTTGATTGATACATATTATTTACCTATACCTTCCCGCGTTCCTTCTAGTCGACTCATTCCTTCAGGGTATTTCGACGAAGGATGTCTCAGGAATCCGTCGTGCTGGAAACGAGTTTAGGCGATGTCCAGCTAGAGTTGTACTGGGATCATGCACCTCGGGTATGCAATGCAAGCTCGACACCTCTCACCAAAGGTCCCGCTCACCAACTTGTTGCTAGACATGCAAGAACTTCGCAGAACTCGCTAAGCGGGGATATTACAACGGCGTCACTTTCCACCGCATCATTGCGGTACGCGCTTCCAGCGCAACCTTTGCATTGTTACAACTTGTCTCACAATGCCGATCCAGGACTTCATGATTCAAGGCGGCGATCCAACAGGTACTGGAAGAGGCGGAACAAGTATATACGGGCCAAGATTGTACGTGTCGTCGACTTGATGGGCCGTGTGGGCCAGTCTCTCATTTGTGTTAGTGAGGACGAGATTCACCCTGAACTGCGGTTTACGGGAGCTGGCATCCTTGCTATGGCCAACTCGGGCCCAAATACCAACGGCACGGTATTCTCCCCTCTCGTCTGCCGTGCATACTTACGTGCTACTTCTAGGTTCACAATTTTTCATCACGCTTGCTCCTACGCCGTACTTGGATAACAAGCATACCATCTTCGGTCGCGTCAGTGCAGGGATGAGAGTTGTGCAGCGCTTAGGTGCAGTTGCAGTTGATGCACAAGATCGGTACGGTTCTTTTAAGAAAGCTTCCAAAGGTGTCTGACGTTTCCCCAAAAGGCCTAGAGAGGATGTTAAGATACACCGTGCCCGAACGATGGAGTAGATCAGACATATGTTATGGTGCCACATTTGTCCCTCTGTAGCGCTGGTTAAAGTTTCAGGAGTTGAAGACGAAGTGGAAACCAAGGTGACATCCGTGCCGTACTAGATGATTGGGCGAAAAATGACATGTCTCACCACCGCCTTCGACACGTTGACGTTCTGCTGCACCCACATGTGCAAGAGCTGTCCCCTCCCGACGCCACCCCCTAGGATTGATATGTTTTTCCAGCATGCTCACACCGAGTACATTTAGTGCTCATTCGTGAAGTATGTGTGGTCGTATCGCCATGAGTCGAGCACAGACTAGTACACTAAGAGGTAACAAAAAAATCGTCTATCAGTAATAATCATAGGTTGCATCGTCCCGTACGTAATGTAACCACAAAGCTGTTTTAAGAGTTCAAGAGAACGGAACCACGCATAAAATATAAATGAGCGACCGTACCAGCAAGGGGGGTTCATTCACCCAAGGTTTCTTGTGGTATCTGTGACATGCTCGACGTGCGCGATAGGGATATCTGTCTCGGTACAAGTGTCGCTAGACTCATCTGGGATGAATTGCGAGAGCGCGCGATGCTAGGCGTTCCAGCGGCAAGTGAGGATAGGCCGTTAGTGAGCATGGACGTCGTTGCACCGCTGTCATCTAAGCCAAGCGTCGTCGGTGTTGGGGACGACGCACGAGAATGGTAATGCGACGCCGTGGATGTCCCGAAAACCGTGTAGGCGTTCTCATACTGTGGGGATGTAGGAGAGAAAGGGGTAGGTAGTGAATTGGCATGTCGGATGGGAGGTCTGGTCGTGACTAAAGGTGTTGGTCGGGGTCGGGATGGAACGGGCGAAGAGGAGATGAATCGGCGGAGGGTTCGAAACAGTGAGTGTGGTGATCGAGAAGAATGTAGAAGTATTGCCGGAGATTGACCTCCCTCTTCCATCGAGTAGGCTATGTCGAGTCCACGCTTCGACGGTGATCGTCGGATGCGGAGGAAAGTGACGCGGAGCGATCGTCGCAGACGGAATGTCATGCAACCTAGCAGTGAGAATACGATGATATATAGTATGAACGCGATGGGTGAGAAACCAAGAGACTGTCGCGTAAGAGCTGGAGGTAGGTGCTGAGACAGCTTCTCTTCGATCACATCGAGGTCGAAGAAAGGTCGGATCGGTTTGATGGGTGGATTTGACGAGGTAGATGGAATATCCTGCACTGGGTCCACCAGAGGACGGCTATAGCTTGATATAGGCTTAACCTCCTTGCTGGCTTCCAGCACCATCTTTCCAAGGGTCCAACTGATTGCAATATCCCCCACGCTATCCATCGACTGGAACATGGGCCGCCCGAGGCCCTTCATCTCCGCCTGGTGGGCGACTTGTTCGCCCCTCGTAGAAGAATTGCCCCCCGGATCAACAATGCGGGGAATCCCGATCCCTTCGTGAAGAATATTGACGACCCACGCTGCTTTGAAGCACTGCATCCGCAACCGCGATATTTCGACCTTATCGCCCCAGACGCCCGTTTTCACCACTTCTCCGTCCTCCAGCACCTCGCCATCGCCGCCGAGGCGGCCACGGTCCTTCAAGCTTTCGTGTTCGCTGACAATCCCGTCCCAATCTCTCCCGCAGAACTCCGTTGCAGCACGTTCGTACTGTACGAAGTCGTAAGGACCGCCGAGGCCAAAGACGTGTTCGGAGGAATACCAATATTCGGACACGCCGATGAAATGCGACGATGCAAAGTTGATGGGCGGAACATGTACGCCATTAAATAGGCACGGCGCATCCGAGCACGGAGCTTCTTTGTTCAGAAGTGGCGCCGTCATTTGAAGACATTGCGTGAAGGAGCCAGTACCGACAAGCTTGTGCGGTGCTGAAGAGCCATCCAACTGCAGCGACGTCTCCGAAACGACCAGGTCCTTCGGAAGACAAGGATCCGGTATTGCATCGAGCTCAATGCCGCTGAAAACCTGCCCACCTTCGACGCGCTTGATAGTCTCCGTAACATATCGCTCCCTCGCCTGGTTCGTCCCGTACCCGAGCCAGGTTGTCACGAATACTCGGTGCTTGATGTCTTCACCTCCCAGCAGCCTCAACCTGACATCTACGAGAGTCTCGTTATCGCTTTGGAGATCACTATCGGCGGGCTCGAACGCGATCTGAGTGGAGGCACCTCCCATGTCGAGGAAGCCGTACGTTGTCTTCTCGCTCTTCCATCCCGTGAACCCGTCCATGAGATAGTTCACAGCAATCCAACCAAACAAGCCTTCCTCCTCCCCGGTGATGATTTGAACGCTCAATCCACACGGGCCATCCTTGGATTCACCTTCCACACGGAAGTTGGAAGCCGACCGGAGGTATTGACATGCTGCGTTCAGAACTCGTGCCTGCTGTACGGGGGTTAGGAGGCGCATTCCGGCTGTTGCGAGTAGGAACAGAGGTGTTTCGGCCTGGAGAGACGGCGGTATTCGAGAACGCGCATGTTCAATAAGTGGTTCTAGATACCCCGCAACACCTTCTGGATTGTCCGCAAACGACGAGATACCTAATAAATGTTATGTTAATGCACACTTTCTTCTTTACGTTTTCCCTGAGCCCCGATGGAGCACGAAGGACAAAGAAACTCGGAACCAACCAGGCTCAACTTTCGTTATCCAATCTTCGCCCACCTTTACACCCTTTTCAACTTTTGGCAGGGTGTTGCGTACGGCGTCTCCATACTGAGCGAGAACCACCCCAGGGTCTTTCCAGCTGTATATTTGAAGTCTTGAACCAGACGAGCCAGCGTCGATGACGATTCCGAACCGGCGTGCAGCTAGCCACGGATCGGTGGATGTGGGTGGGGGCATAGACTAGCTCGTCCTCTGTATTTTGGATTGGAGACCAGCGTTCCAGCTCCACGGTCCTACGATCTCGGTGCGTATTAGAGGTGGCAAGTCCCGAAATCGACGATGAAAGGAGTGTCGGAAGGTATTGTGAGTTTGTGGATGACACGTATGTATCGGACTGTTGATGGCGTGTTGGCGGTGTCGACTCCGACGCCCGCGTTTCAATGATATCGTCCTCCCTAACTCTCGAAGGCGGGGTAGGGGCAGCGTACCGAAATGCGGCACTGCTAACCACGCTGGCACGATGACGACAAAATACCAGCAAAGTTGCAAATGACGAGCGTCTCTTAGATTGAGCTCAAAATTGTAGTATGAATACGTAGAGTAAATGTGTAGCGATTGCACTACATAGATGTAACTAGCTAAGACGGTACGAAATGCTAAACACCACGCATGGATCACTTGCAGATAGTCGTTACCCTCGGTCGTGTCCTCGTCCCCCCAGGAACAATCTTTGTCTCCTGTTCCTGGGATCCTGGCTTGTTCAGGTCAACGCCCCTCAGGCGGGCCTGTGCCTCGCGCAGCCTCATCACATCGTCTACCCAGTCTGTCTCGGTCGCTTTCCTGGCAGCAAGGTCATGCAGCTGTTGTTCTTCCTCTTCAGAGAGCAACTCCGTCGAAGTCCGTGCGCCCGATCTCCACAGCAGCAGTTGTTGAATGCATTCCGGCAGGAGAACATTCAAACAATACTAAAGCCAGGATCAATTGGTTATCCGGTTCCAATTTTAGGAGAGACCCATCCTCACATCAAGCTTCTCGACACCAGATAACGACTCGAATTCTCCGCAGCCCATCTGTCGTGAGTCCAGTCGCCCGTGGTCATCTGACAGGCCAGAACAGCTCGGCTAAAGATGATGCTAAATTTAATGTCCATGTGTATAGCCCACATCAGAACACGTACCTCGACCACTAGCCCCGATGGAGATATTTGTTCAGGTTCTGCGGCACAGGGCTAGAAAATTGTCAGGTCGTACCTTGTAGAAATATGCGTGGGTCATACATTGGCGTGGTTATCCAACTGTGGAGACGCAGTTGGCCCCTCAGGTGGAACCACTGCAGCCAGGCTATTTACCTCACCACGCAGGCCATCCTGCAGCTTCTATACTCGTGTCAGTGTGAAGAGTCAAAGGGAATAGGAATATTTACCTCGTCAGGACGATCAACTACCATGTGAGAGTCAAGGTTCTCAGGGGCTCCTTCCTTGCTCGGGACTTCGCTCGAAGGTAGTATCTGAGCGACTTCTTCGGTCCCTTGTGTACATCCGGAGGAAATGGTCTCTTCGATGCACTCCATCTTGTCGCCTTCCGGTAGTTGCTTGTTCACCGGCTCAGACGGTACCGAAGGATTTGCCGGATCCCCTGCGTCCTGCAAGCCTACTGTATTCGACCCCTGATCTGCCGTCCGACTAACCCGCCCACCACTATCCCCAAGGACCCACCTACAAATAGCTCGTTGCACAGCTTTGATGAACCGTGTGTCCAATCCTCCTCGTACCCCTGCGGCTTTCAAAAGCGCTGCTCGTGCAGGTCCACCTTTCATGAAGGCTGCATTCTTCGCCTTTGCAGGACCATATGCATTTTCCAGTATTGCACGTAGCACAGGTTTGACGTACGTCAGTTGTCCATTGACCGACAATGCCTCGAATTTACCCGGGTAAGGTGGTGGTTCAGGAGAAGTGTCGTCAATATTATCTTGATCAGTCTCACCAGTCGCCTCTATGTCGTCTTCGGACTCAGGATCGTCGGTTGTCTTGATCGCACTTTCCCACTTCCCCAAAGGACAGGTGGTAAAGCCCTCCTCCTCCGAAGTCCAGAATTTCTTTCGGCTGAGGACGTAAACTTTCTCGTCCAAGAATTTGACCTCGTATTTCTCGACCCTATCTGGCCGATGTGACAGGATCTTTCCCGGCCAGTAGTAAGGGCCAGTGCCTGGCGCCTGTGCAAGCACAAGCTCTCCTGGGATTTGAAGGGTAGGATCGGGGGGGCAAGGTGACCACCGGGGTGTTGGTGTGAAGGGCACTTTGGAACTTTGAGCTCTGAGCCGCCTGGTAGATTTGGTCCGCGGCAATGTTTTTGGCCTGGCACTAGACGAGGGCACTGCCTGAGACTTCAGGGTTTCGGATGTGTCAAGATCAGAATCATCAAGAGAGTTGTAAAAGCTACCGGCACCGCTGGCATACGAAGAGATGAGGGCGGGAAGCCCCTCACTCTCGAGCGCAGAGGCCTTGTCCATGCTAGCCACCGCTGCCTCCCATCGGTCTTCAATACTCGTACCATTTTCTAGCCGCTGTCTCTTTGAAGGTGGAAAGCCCGGAGAAACATCGTGTGGTGCGGAGACACGAAAAATCGATCGATTGAATCGCCTTGTTCCATCCTTGTTGTTAAGCGAGAGGACATTGCCTTGTGACGACGACGTGATCGTGCAAGTCCTCCGTTGTGCCGACGATGTAGAAGGGAAATCTCCAAAAAGTGAGACACGGAGGGGCTGCTTTGCTACTATCTAAAGTACGACGTTGATTTCAGCACGCACTTGTATTGCACGTCTTCCCATTTACCTGAGCAGGCCACCACATGTGCTCGTCGGTTTTGGAATTCGCGTTCATATCGTCATTAGATTGGATGGCGTCACCAACGACGACTCCTGATTGATTCACCAATACCCAGACAGGCATTCCTACTTCCCATGTATCCAGGCTAGTTTTGGACATCCCATTTCCCTTCTTCCGATTAGGCGTGGACAAAGACTTGGATGCGCTCGCCGCCGATGCAGAGGACGGAAATGAAACCGATGATTTCTTGGATGCTCGAACACGTGTAGGGGACGCAGGCTCTGTCGCCTGACTGGGGGAAAGGGGGAACGGCTGAACCTCTTTTGGGGGCTCAATGGGACTCGGCGGTACGCTTGACAGCGGTGAACATGATAACGACATGGGGGGAGGTCCCGCACGAGGAGGCGATAAAGATGCCTTGCGCTTGAATGCAATTGCGGGCTTGGATGTGGATGGCGCAGGCTGCGACAAAGGAAGTGGAGGTGTGGGCGTAGCGATTGGCTTCAGCTTGAGCTTTAGCTTCGGTTGCGTCCCTGCGCTGTCCTTGCGTTCCGGGGAAGCTGAGCCTCCCATTAGCGGGGAGGAAAGGTGCTTTCCTGCAGCCTGGTAGCGATACTTGACATTCTTGGGCTTGCGAGCACTCGACTCGCCGAAGGGGTGCGAGCCTGGATCATAGTCCGAGCGATTCGCATCGTCGTCAGAGCGAGCGGGCGAACTCATGAGCTGTCCTGCAAAGCTTTCAGATGCCCGCTTCGCCGCGCCACGGCGAGGAAGCACTCGGCCTGCCAGGATTTTGTCACCTTGTGGACTGGACATGGATTGAGATCAGAACGCAATGCGCGTGACGATACTTTAGGTGCAGCTCGCTTCCTCTCCTCAAGGAGTTCAGCGCCAGTATATTGGCAACTTCAATAACCTGCAATGTCCAAAAGAGAAGAGTTCAGCGGCGTATCCAGCAATCAGTTGTCGCGCCCGTTGTGCGGTAGCTGGAGAGGCTCACAGCCCCGCACTCTGCCAGCCGCCGTCCGTCACGTGATCTCTACACGCTGTCGTCCCTGCAGGCTGTTTTCACGCGTCTTTCGTTCAGATATGTTATGGACTGACTGCATTCCAGCTCACCTCTGCAGTTTGGTACAGGCTCCGAGTCTTCAACGCGTTCACAACTGCACAGAAGGTCGTTCAGGTCCATTCTTCAGCACCGTATCAATGCAGGTACAGGAATGAACGGTGTGCAATGGGACGAGTGGGAGTGTGTTGGACTAGTCCTATGTTTCTGGGGTGGTGGTATGGCCGAGACTTGACAGACGTTGCTCTCTGCAGAGTCATTACCGTGCTCACGTTCCCACCTCACCAAGTCCCATATTCCCCCTGCCTTTCCCCACCCAGTTGCCCGTTGCTGCGGCACGCTGGATGTTCTCCAGGTTGCACCCTGTATGTCGCCATTGGGGAATTCTGTTGAGAAATCGCACCCTGCCACTGCACCGTTTGCGTTGGGGTCGATCTGATCCGTCTTCTAGATTGGTTATATGTGTTTTCCTGCTGCTTATACCAGGTCCACTAGTGACCCTACCCCATGCACTACCTTCATGTCGAGGCTCGTACAGTCCATCCTGCGTGACACGCAGCTACGACGTTGCATAGCAATGTGATCGCCATTTTCCTAGTCCGTCCGCCTTAAATCCCATTTGTCCTGCCTTGGCGCACGCTACACTTGCATTTATGTCGACCTGATCGCTTATCGCCTCATCATGAATTCAGACAATCACTCATTGCAATATATGAGATGCGGTGGCCCGCCGATACGGTACACTTCATCTTACTTTTCTTATGTCGTATGTTGTCACCTCTCGCCGTTGCACGCACTTACGGCGCTGTTGTGTCCACCACACACAACGTCCCTAGCACTTGTGTGGTGTCCTACCTCCACTTGACCTCGCGGTGGCGTCCCCATGGCTCCAACCGCATATTTCCGAGAGTTCTCAACATGCAGAACAAGCACTCAACGGCAATGACGCGGTACAGAGGCCATCGAAGCGTGTGGCATCTAAGTGGAGAAACACTAAAGAAAAACCTCAAGTCATGCCCTGAGGGCGCACTGCTTCAGGCCGTGTTTATGGCCTGCCCTTGAGAGGCAGTCCCTTGGCTATTTTTTCCGCGACATTCTAGAGGTTCTATTATCAGCTGAATGGAGACACGCAATGAAGAAGCACGCATTACGTTACATGTAGTCAGCAGTGAGTTCTTTCCTTTGGCTGATACCACAGCCTTGGGTTTACTTAGTATCTAGCAGTTATGGTTGTTGTGTACCTAGCGGCATTGAATTCCTTGTATGATAACTTCTTATCTCCAATTATTGAACTCAAACTTAACGTTAACGCTCAAGGTGACCCTTCATTCCCAATCATAGAAGTCCGAGAAGAATTCCACTCATTCCTTACTCATCGTCCATCCTTCACTGGTCCACTAGGTCAGTGTAGCACCCTCCACTAATGATAATCATGCGAAGAAGCTTTCAGATCCTCCGGAGAACACCTAACCTCCCACCAGTGGCATTATTCCCGACCTACTCACTTTCACCGCATCATGTAATGAAGTTGGAACCAGTTGTGCTTCATACCGCGTTCGGCGGCATTACGATGCACTGTGCGTCATAGAAACAATATCCTGTGCTTTTTGGTATGTGGCGGATGCAAAGCTGCTCTATTCAAGAATCAGCGACGGCTCCTTAGACGCCCATTTCAAAATGCCGTAGTTCGCACATCGCCATACATTACGAACGTTCCGGTCCAATTTTGAGATCTCCCTTAAATGTCAAAATTATGCCGGCGCCGCCTACGTAGGGGGGAGGAAGTGACAAGAAGGACCCCTGATCATGAACAGAGCCCGCGACCTGCCTCAGGTCCATATGCTGCCCCAGAACTGTGACAGCGTCTAGCCACACCAACCTCTCGGATCTCGACAGAAGGACTAGTGCTTATCGTCTCTGGCATAGTCATCTGACCTTCTGACATCCAAATAGTTATTTTGGTCCCGATCGACCATGACAACTGCGCCTATTTCTGAGAACTGAAGGCATCGAGTAGGGGCCCCTTTTCTCATGTTTTCGTTAGTGGCTGGTTTGCGAAACGAAACGACTCGTCTGTCTCTGCATCAGCGTACGAGGATCGCCATGGGCCATACCAGTGCCAGATCGATAGAATTCTAACTCGCCCCTCGCTCAATGGGTATTGGTTCGGCTGTTCCTCGCAGCACATCAGATACGAGCGAAGATGTGGAATATAGTGACGCCACCTTCCAAAAGACGAGACGACTCGCAGTACGCTCTTGGCTATTGCACAATCCAGTAGTACTGCAAACTCAACAATTCCACGATCGATCGGCATGTCCCTGCGCTCATCACGCATCAGCATCACAATCACTGACTAAAACATCATCGGAATGCCGTGCCCGTTCCACAGCTCGATCAAGAACCAGTTTGTGAGGAGGGCCTGGAAGGGAATCGCATGCATTGCAGAAGGGAGGACGTTGGGGGAAAGAGGGAGGGGGGGGAGGTTGGCATGGCCGGTGGAAAACCGCCTGAATATCGAAGAATTAATCACGGCCGACCGGCAACCTTTCATGAAACGGCCAATCTAGCACCTGCCCGTCCAAGACAAGACACTTTCTGACAGGAAAGAAGCCCCTTGCAGTTGAGCCTAGTTCTTCCACGCATTCCTATGTAGAGCACATGTGCATGCAATATATCGAATCTTGATCATATCTTGATTACCCTGTACGGTCTCCCTCGCACGGGACCAATTTTTCATTTAAGCATCGTCCAAATGTATCTACTCCTTGCGCTATCGCAGTCGTGCCTGATTGCCTCAGCTCCTCGATGCCTCGAGGCTTGGGGTGCATGTGAATATTCCAGCTCAGTGGCAAGTGCGGTCAACATACACCCAGGTCGAGATAGACATGGTGATGTACCACCGCTGGCGTGTGTTGGATGCGTCGCGTCGAACCCGTTGGTTCGATTCTAAGGCCTGCGTCGTGCAGCAACCAGCATTAGGCATGAATGTACCCAAGCACTGTTAGGGCGTTGCGTGGTGACAATCAGAAGCACATCGAACCACATGACATTAAAGACGGAACACTTGTACGTCACGCTACACAGGTCAAATTTCAGAAAGGAAAGGAAGCCGAATAAGTTACTCGAAAAAAGCAGAGCAACATTGAAAGATGTGAGAACCAGAGTAATACCCGAGGAAAATGCCAGAGAAACCAAGGGGACAAATCATAGAGTACGGGAAAGCGCTACATGGAATTCTTATAGTGCATGAAGAACCTATGTCGTTTATCTATGAGAATCGGAGATGAGAGCTGGTGCAGTGATAACCTAACGTCATTAAAATGGTCCTCGGAAGTAAGACATATAAGAGATATGAAATCATGGACAATACATATCGCACGTAATCACCGGCGGTCGCGGGAGTGCGCCCGACTCGGAATACCAGCATCAACTGAATGTCTCCGGTGTAGATTTTTTCGAGATGATCGTGGGCCTTTGGAAAAATCCGTGGCAAAGCTGATCAATCGGCTGAAGAACGGTCTTCTTAGACCGTGCCCACTCGCAGACTCGGGAGTACGCGGTGACGACCCCGATTTAGTGGTGGAACTGCCGTGGTAAAGGGACGGCTCGGGGCCGACCTGTGATGTAACAGACAAGCGTATCAGCAAACAGTGCAACGAAGAGTGGAAGGCGGACGCTTGGGGGACTTACCAGGACCTTGACCTTCTGCCCAGGGGTTGGAAGCACGTAGTAGGTACTGCTTGAATCGCCACTGGCTGCTTCGCTTATCGGTGTGTGCGCACGAGGCAAGTCTTCTCTAGGCCGTGGACCCTTTGGTGCATAGCGTGGTTCTTCGTGCACTGCATTGAGATGGCTGTGCATCGGAGGATGCGGCACAGTCGCTATGCGAGAATATTGTGGAAAACCAGAGCCAGTTGGTGCAGACACTGTGTGGCTCATTCCGGGGGCGGCCTTGTGAGACGACGAATACACGATCGTAGGCGGGGCATAGTGATCGGTATTGTGGCGAGGAGCTGGGGCGTAAACGATCGATGGGGGCGGTCGGTTACCACGCGAATGCGAGTGGCTGGGGTGGTGATGATCATATGGATCGTGAATATGCTGGGAGTGCGAGTACACCATCGGCGCTGCTGTAGGCACATTCAAAGTAGTGGAAACATAGCGCGGCGGCGGAGTGTCATATAACTCCTCGTCCACCCGATTTCGTACGGGCTGCTCTCGGGGGTGGAAGGGCTCTGATGACCGCCTTGGTCTGTAAGACCCTGTGACGCGTTGTGGTTGCACGTTTGGGTCGGCAGGGAGGATTTGAATCTCCTCTGGAGCCGAATCAAAATCCCCATCATCTGGAGAGATGGGCTGGGGACGGCTGTACTTCTCTGAATGATGGCGGAAGTCGCCATGGTCGTGATGGTGGTACGTCGGGGGCGCTGGCCGATGGCCGATAGCAGACCTGGAACGGCCATGCGAGGGGTGCTCCCGGTGCGGAGTGTGGGGGCGTGAGCGCGGCACTGGTCCATGGAACGGTGCATCTCTGTGCGGGTAATGGTGACGATGACCATCGTAGTGCCAATGGGATATGGGGACGTTGCCCCGTCCGTCTGGGTATCTGAGCATCATCTTGGGTGGTAACGAATGCGAGCTGCCTTCGTCCGATTCGCGACCTTCCACGTCGAGCTCCCCGATTACAGAGGGTGGGCTGTCTGGAGAGCGAAACTGGCCGTTATAAGGCGAGTGTGAGCGCACCCACTGGCCAGTGCGTCCCTCGGAGTCTCTGAAAATTTCAATGGGCTCTGGTGATGCGAGATACTCGGTCATGATGTCCACTTATGAGAAACAGCGGACCTCACAACAAGAATGGAAGTTGACGGTTAATGTCGCCTTGGGAAGAGTCAGGACTGAGAGAGCGTAAGCCGACATGAAAAGGTTTAGCAAATTTTTATATGGACGCTGTGGTAAGCCCGTGCTGGTTACGAGAGGGAACCGGCCGTTGTTGGAATGAGATCCCAGCATAGTACGAGAAAGGACAGGCAAGATCCAGATGACAGGTACGACCAGCACTCTGAGCCAGTCATTGCCATTCAGAGAGGACGTTACAGCCATCATTCCACCACGCTGACTTATTTCCGGATCGTTACCAGCAGGGAAATTTTCAGCTGACTCGATCGAACTGAATCGCGGGTTTGACAAGATTGGCACGCGGTGAACGTGGATGCAGCGAGGCAAAGGGTATTTCCATGTGCAGCTTCTTCCCAGTCACAGGCTCATCACAGCCTGCCCTATGCGTGAACCGAAAATTGACTGCCGAGACAATACTTAAGCTCACAGAGGTCGGTTCTCCAGCCCTCGCGGTCTGCAATGCGGTCATATGTTGTTCGAGCCAGCTGCACCTATTTGTTTGTTGACAAGAGGCCTACTCACCGATGTGCGTGCACTATGTCACACCTCAGCAACAACTACCACCGTGCTTGCGAGGACTACATATGTATATGATATAATACAGTTCAGTTCAACCGAATTTTCCTGTCATATTTGACCCAGGGCTGTGTGCTTAATGACGCCTGTAGGATAAACTCACCGCCATATCCGTCTAACAATGGCGACTTGGCGCGACTCGTCATCCACCGAGCGCTCGAGGAACATCTCCATATAAGACCCTCCTGGATGGGTCTAGAGGAACGTTCATTACGTAGAATCAGATTCCGACTCATTGAACCATACCCGCCCACAGCAGCTTCCCATTAGCACAAATGGCTAAGCTCCACCTGGCGGACTTTTCCTGAAGAGCTTTCCAAAGCGACCAATATAAATGTCAAAATTCGAACGGAGCCGACCATTATTGACGGGGGTGAATTGGGCGGCGAAAAGAAGTTGATGTCTTGGGTAGGCTATGACTACTAGTTCGACTGGTACTTACTCAGCCCGTTGAACCCAGCTGCCGCGGTCGATCGTGCGCCTCTATTTGAGGAAGAGTGCGGTCCAGACAGAGGTACTTGTGGAGCCAGTGTACACGTATCTTGCCGGTGTTGAGTCGGTATGAAAGGGGATGACGGTCTATCTCAAAGTGCGCGGTATGCCCATGCGGTTCCAAGTCGCCACGCTATGGTACAGCAAGCCATACATATACGTCATTCAATCGGCTACTCCCAATAGGCCCAGGCGTAGTTGGGCATCGCATTATTTATCAGAAGGGCTCCTATATACCCACCCTTGCGAGAGAGCATCAAATCGAGTTATAGTGAAGAGGGACGCGTCACATGCTCATCAAACATACACTGAAAAGACACATACTGTATTTGAACTATAGCCCGTCCCCCTTTGACAGACAACTGTCGTTGTGCATCCGCTGCCAGTCGCTCCTTGGTACGCACTCACCATACAAAGTTGTTTTGACGCTCGTGGGTCAAGGGTACAACCTTCAAGCAGAAAAGGGGATGCTAGGCTGACAAGCTGCGGGAAAGTCAGCTCGAGAAGAATCTCCTGAGACGGATCTTAGCCCTGATCGTGAGCCACTTCGAGGAGCTATCTGCTATAATATGCCGATAAGACGATGTGAGATAATCTGAGATTCTTGCTGCCCTTTTGAGAGTGGATGAGATTTCAAATCTGCACTGGAAGGAGCTGATGAAGACCAAGCCCCCGACATCTGCGCAAGCAGTGACAGAAGCTCATCTTTGTTCACCTCATGAGAAGGATGGTCAGTTTTTTGCACCTGATCTTCCGTCAATACGCAAGCATCGTACGCGTTGCGGAGGACGGCTACTTCTGATCCTCTTGGATTTCGTGCTTCGGAACTGTGAGGACGTACCTTTCCATCGCCCCTCTCAGATGACTGGAGAACGCGCCAGACCTTTGGGTTGCCCCAGGCCACCAGCGGCTTCAACGTAGCTCCACGGTGTATTCATAGAGACCAACGAGGACGGGACGAGGGCACTGGTCTTGGAAGTGAAGTCGTCGTCATCAAGATGTCGTCCGAGTGGTCACAAGAGTTTCAGGCTGACAACGGGTCAAAACGGAACACCCTCCTTGAATTTGTCAAGATCGTGCTTGATCGCACCGACCAGGGCGGGGGAGGGGTAATATATATTTATTGCAAACCAGCCTTTGCAATACCCTGAGCTCGGCCCTCGAAGGACATCAGTTGTCAGAGTCGAAGCATGATTGCGTCCGCATCTCGGAGATGTCCCCGCATGCATCAACGGACCATTCGCGCATTTCACCTAAACTTTGCACCAGGGCCGACCCGAATCGGCCAGCACAGATGAACCTAGTCCAGACTGAAAACATCATCTCCACTGATAAATTGATCAAGCAAAATCAAGAAAAAAAGGGCTGTAGTAGTAAAATGACAACGATAGACTGACTAATCAGAGATGGGTGTAAGCTATGCACACAGGAAAATGAGACATTCGAACAGAGTAGTTAGCCAACGCCAAGGGATAGAGATCACATCATTGAGAGCCTTTGGTTCGGATGCCTCCGACCCTTCACATGTAAGGTAGATGCACGGCCAACGCCGCCGTCCCCGGCGTCTAATGAATAAGGACCGGGAGGAAGTGTTTGCGGGACTGAGGGGAACGCGTCGAATATGTCTTTATCGAAGAAACTCGAATTAGAGGTAGGGGAAAGCTCCGAACAAGAATCACGAGGAATCCAAGAAGTCGGTCGGGCACCTGCGTCCTGACCGGTGCGGTGTCTCGGAGGCGATGCATCCGGAGAAGGTATATTCAGGCTAAGCTGCGGTGTTTCGTACACCGAGCTGCGGTCTGAAGAGCAAACGACTAAGCTCTTATGGATCCAATGAGGTAGGGCATGTTCCACTATACCTGTATCTGCTGTGCTCACGTTCGATCTTGTTCGATTTCGATTGAATAGCTTGTCCGTGAACGAGCTTGCTCTCCCGACGGAACTAGCCTGCCTCTTAGGAGAGACGCTTGGCCATGCAATACCGAAGCCTCCATTCCTAACATTTCCACTGTCAGGTGGTGTGGCAACCGGAGCAGAATCTTCAGAAGAGAGGGAAATGCTGTCGCGGGGATATGCACCGGGCATGTTCGTAGACGAACGTCGGCCCGTAAGACGGCGGAGACCAGAAAGGTATTTCTTATGGGAAGGTGACCTCTGCGAGAACGTCGTAGACGCCAGACTCTTTCCGTCTGAGGTCTCATCCTCCTCTGGTATCTCCGGTATCTCTGATTCAAGTGCAGGCTCACGAATCGCCGGGATCGAGATAGATAGTCGGGAAGGGACATCGGCATCACTATCTGGAGGCGGCACCGGCTTTTGCTCTGTTAACGTGGTCGCTGATTCAGACCGAGGATCAGATTGGAAGGTTGTACTGGTTGGAGTTTTCAACGACAGCGCATCCGGATTCTCCAAGTTATCGCCCCCCGTAAGCCTCAGTTCCAACAACGCGGCTTCTTCTAGTAGGATGGTCAATTCTCCAGGCCCAGGCGAAGGGTCAACAGCGGTAGTTGCGGCCACGCGTCGCGCTCGCAGTACTTGGGGTGTTGGTGGGGCAGCAAGACTAGAAGCAGGTGCAGTAGCGGCAGGCATCTCCGTAACCTTACGATGAACAATGGCCTTGAAGGTTGTTCTATTTTCCGGCACTGAAGGGGCCAGGCGTTTTGAAACCGGAGACGGAGGCCGAGTGGTAGTCTGTTCAGTGCTATTTGACACCGTCGCGGAAGCAGGTGCGGTGTCGCTTTCCTCTGTCACGGTCTCGACAACTGGTGCTACAGGCATTTCCGAGTCAACGCTGCTGCTGGCTACATTCTCCATTTCTTCCATCTCCACCCGGCTCTCCACAGGTGAAGTATCGACCGGAGTAACTTCATCAGGAGATGGCGGAAGAGGAACAGAAACGGGGTCGGAAGACTCGGGAACCGTTGGTTGAGGTACAAGCTCTTGCATAGGGGGATCGTTCTCCTCGGTAACTATATCATCCACGACCAGACTTGGTGTGACAGATGGCTGAGGCTCAGCCACACTCGACGGGCGTTCCTCCTGTTCCACATCAAGCTCTTCCTCCTCTTCTACCAGCTCGACAGGGGTAGACTCTTCGATGGCGGAGTGAGATTCATGGGCTTCTGCAGGAACACACAGCGGTTCCTCTTCAAGGGACGGCTCTGGCACATGGTCATCCGATACGTCCAGCTGGCTTAGGCAAGGCGACGGAGATGCGGGAGGAGAGCCAGCATCTTCTGTAGTAGCGTCAGCAAGCCCTTCGCTCACGACACGCCTTCCGGGCCCAAAATCGACAGCAAGCGAATTACGACGCGTCTGGGGAGTAGGCGTCATGGGCAGCGGCGGCGCTGCATCGTCGGCACTGAATGCCGCCGGACCGCCAGAGAGAGCACCGCCCGTCGAGATGCACCTCTTCCTCGCAGCAGGCGGCTCGCCGTTGAGCGGCAGGGGGGATCCAGACCGGCTCACTGGCGGCCCACTGGGTCGACCCAGCCCTTGTATCCGGTTTCCGTACAGCTCTCCACGTCGTTTTGCGGCTCCGCTCTCCGTTGGGGAGGGCACGCCCATGGCAAAGCTGCCTCGTGGGACAGGGATGCCTCCTTTTTCCTCGAATTTGGCGATTTTGTCGCGCAGAGCACCAGTTCCGGCGGTAGGCATGCCCTTCGAGGCTATCTGGGTAGATGGATGCTGGTTCGGGGAGACGTTGCGCTGTTGAAGGGCCGCAATACGCTCCTTGAGGTTGACGGGGGGTGTTTGTACTCGCGAAGTCCTTTGAAGCCGAAGAGACTTAGCAGAGGCACAGACTTCGGTTAGATACTTACATGAGAGACGACTGAGCACTAGTGAAGGAGTGATGTTACAAGATGAACAGTAGAAGTAAACCGGCCAGCCAGGATAAGAAAAGTGTAAAGCACTGCGAGGCAGAGGTAGAAGGAAAAGAAAAAAAAAGTCTCGCACACGTCGGGAGACTCGACACACAGGTATTCCGAGAAGACCGTTGAGTTGGCCCGTTTGAAATGACAGAAACGATGAACAGTAATAGCAAAATCAAGGAAAGACTGAATGGGAGGGCGCGCTGGAGTAACAAGGAACGGGGTGGCGACCCTGGTCGTGGACGGGACTGACGTTCTGCAACGGGCGCCAATTTACTTTGTATTCAACACGTCCCGTAAATTAACGTCGAATGGCTTCATGTCGCACACGGGTACCTACAAAATTCAATTGCAGCTGACAGTCCTGCTACGACGTCGAGTGCCAGTAGTGGACTGTCTATAAGCATAGCACTAAGAGTGGCCAACGTAGAATGTAAACAACACGAAGAATGCACCATCCCGCTAGCTGCTCTCCCCTGCATCGTGATCCCGTCCACGCGACGATTTGGCCAGCCAGTATTCACGCTTCTCGATGCGGAACTTCTGGGCTTCCCCATCGATATCACCGATATCACTATGGTGACCTACATCGTCCGCAGAGTGTTCGTCCTCCTCGTCCGTCGTGTAGATTGTGAGATTGTCAAAGTGGTTAGTTGGATTGAGGCGTCGTTTTTTCCGGATATGGTATTTTCCCTCTTCGTCCGAGTCACTGTGACCACCAAGCCTACGGGATGTCGCACCACCCTCTTCTTCCGATCCGAGTTCCATGTCCCCTTCCTCCAACCCACGGTCCGAAATAACTGGCCCATAACTATGAGCGGGAATGGGTGCCTCGCAGACACCAAGCAACCTGTGCAATATCCTCTCATCATACACTTCCTGCAATAGTCTCCGGTTATTGATAGTCTGGGGATTTGTTGTCAGGCTAACATCTGATCGAGACGCGAGACGTACCTCCTGTGTAACTCCAAGGATAGTCGATAGAATACTCATGTCGCCTGGATCGTCGCACGGGCGCAGTGGGTAGTTACGACCCTCCCGACGAGAATTCAGGATCCCAGCTCGCTGGAAAGCAGTTGCCTGCATGATTCCATGAGCACCAGCAAACGTTTGACGGACTTTGGCAATGGCATAAGAGCCCTTTGATATATCATTTGCTGAGCGTAGGGTAAGTGCACAGGACGAAAAAGAGAGAGATGGCGCACTTACTAGGATCAATCGGGTCTTCGATAGAAAGGGAGCCGCTTTTCGTCGAATCGTACCACCCCCTCTGTCGTTTGCTGAAGTATGACCCTCCGTCCCTAATCGATATTCCGACCTCTTCGTAGTTGAAATAGCAACCATAGAGCTCGAAGAACTCCAAAATCAGGACACCCAAGTTTTTCTCGGCGCTGATTTCAGCTCGCCTGATCTTGGGGTGCATCTGGAGGAAGCTTATGGCAAGGCACACTATGCTGTAACTCCCCAGACCACCCGTGAAAACCTCGTTCATTCCCCGTTGATTGAGGAACGCCTTGACTACCAGCACCAGACTGCGTAATGCGAACCCGCAGCCACGCATATTCTGCAAAAAGCTGTTGATAACCTTCCCCGCTGTAACGCCGTTTCCCTGGTTGACGCTAATGTCAACGTTGAGCCTCCCAAAGTTCGTAACGAATTTGACGATGGGCACTTTGGCTTTGGAGATAACGGTAACTTTGGAAGTGATTCCAGCTCGTTTGAGGGTGTTTGCGAGAGCGTATAGGACGTGGACCTTGTTACTGCGTGCCATGCTTCTTGAGTCCACCACTAGGTCGATATCACTAAGCTGCGTTAGCGTCAGCGGAATACAAAGGGGCTGTAACTACACACCCACTCGGAAGATATAGTTTGGTCTCGTAGCTGCCGAACGGTGATATTCGCGCATCAGGGAATGCGGACTTGATGGCTCTAGAAACGAGATCCACAGTGTAGCTGCGAACCTCGTCTTCAACCGGAGTAGGTGACATGTAGTTAACGAAAGCTTCCACTTCTCGGTGTAGTCTGTTGATCCCATTTTCAGAACGTGACCATACTGGAGCTACAGCAAACGTACATTTCTGCAACGTTATTACAGCCCTTCCAATCGATATCAGCAACCCATGGGGACTTCCTTGGAACTTGCATTGGGGCTCGTCTATACCCGCGGTCGTCGTCATCGTCGGAAAGATCGTCATGCCTCCTCTTAGTGCCCCTCCTCCGCTCATCCCGATCATATCTGGAAGATTTTCCTCTGTCCCACTCCCGTTCTGGCTCCGTTTTCTTCCTATCCGATATCCTCTCATCTTCTGCTGCGCTACCATCGTCGCTTGCGCCAAGCGGTATGAAGTCGTCGCCGATGTCATAGGTTTTCGTCGCCACTTCGACTTCCCCAGGTTCGGAATCGTCCAAACGAATGGGCTCCTTGCCTTTTCTACCACTTTTCTCGGCCCGCGCTCGCTTCGAGGAAGAAGCTACTGGCGAACGCGAGCGTGCGTGGGATCTATCATTGCGCTTTTCCCGGTCGAGGGTATGAGGGCCGTCGCGTCGATCCCTGTAGCGCCCGTGCTCTGTACCGCGGTCCTGGTCCCGGTCCTGGTTTCGGTCTCTGCCTCGGTCTCGCCGCCAATTCCCTGGCTTGTGAGAAGAACTAGACGGTTTGGAGGGAGCACTCATCCAGGGGCTCTGATCTGCAAAACGGGGTCGAGGTAAACTTCGGTGGAATGCAGCATAAGAATTTGGACGTGTTTGGGTTGGAAGACTCAATCATCGCACGGAGTTTGCCGGTAACAACGCATTTATGAGGTTGTGGGTGCGTTTTTTACTGATGTACTTATTGCCTGCAGGGCGAAGCATTCCAGGTACATGCTACTGGCAATAATAAGCTGCTTCCCTGCACAGAAATCCGATCTGCAAGTGGTTAAACGAGAAAAATGCCTTCGATATGTCCCAAGCCTGGAAAAGATTTCCCATTTATGGTTTACGCGTTTTACATGCCAAGCTTACATAAGTTGGACGTGCTCTGACCTTTGGATACAGCACTATGTAGGCATAATGTGTTGGGTGCTCCCGTGTCAGGGGAAAGGTCAACACGACATACAAGCATGTCCAGTGATACGCATCGACTCTTCCATTCTGCGCTCGTCCTGGCAGGCCAGCCGCCGACTCGCTCGGTCAAGCTCATCCACTATCTTCAGCAGTCTCCACATATATCGCAATCCTTAGTCCTTAGGGTTTCTGTCGTCCTGTCTTTCGCTCCCCATTGTCGTCCGAGCCTCTGGGCATCCGTAGGCGTCTCTCCAGATTACCACTGGCTATTGCATTTTACCCTAGCCGGGAATCTATCTCTGGAAGCGCGGCTTTCGAGTAGACAACTGGACCTTCAGGGTGCCGAATCGGGGCACTGGGTTCGCCACAGCTGCATAGGCTGGCATGGAACGTAGGGTGTGCAACTACGATGTACTCATTAATATCAATCAGGAAGTGATAGCATCCAGTGATGACTCTTTCGCTGCCTCCATTCGTGTGACCTATCAAATCCGACTGTAATACCGGACACTCAAATCCCATCAGCCCTATGTCTGCTACCTACGTAGTCACCTGCTTTCGCTAAAAATCCCTTCTTGAACCGTACTTCGTCGTGCAAGCTCAAGCCCAAACAACAATCCATGGCGTGCCTTCTGGTCCAAAGTCATCCCAGTTGTGCATTAGTGCTGCTACCACCTTGGTGTACGATAGTACGTTCCCTCTTCGCTGCTAGATTCTGATTGGGTTTGATCATATACAGAATCAACATCGAGGTCTCGGCGATACCCCTTATTGGAGAGCTTCGTACCGACCACGCACAATGATATTAGCCTCGGGATTCCACTAGATCTGTCTCCAGAACCTATTCCAAGGAATCAGTCGCCACTACTTGAATGGGGTGCATTAGCAGAGGAGTTGGCCATTGAGATTTGAGAAGTTAAAATTGCATTTTAATGGATAATGAGTATACCCGGCTGTGATTAAAACTAGCTTACTGTCCTAACAACTCTGGCTAGGTCGTCAAGTAATCCCTTGCCATCTTCGCCACATTACCAAACTTGGGTTTATCTCCATCCCTCCCGGCATATCTCTATGGGCTTCACAGAAGAAGGATTTAAAAAAAAACTAGATCAAGGGGGCCTGCCCATAAACTCCTAGCATCCCTCCTCGACTATGACAACAATAAGTTGTAATCGAGGTATCCCCGTCTTCTCACAATGTGTTTGTGTGTAGGCAGTTCCGTACCGAAGTCGGCAACGATCGCCTATCCTATGGCAAATGTGACCCCTTCGTCTATGTATATCTAAAGTTGCACGTCTAGTTTTGCCATATCTGCTGCTTATATTTCAGGTAGACAATTCTGCAAGCCAGAGAACGTTCCTTTTCTCACCGCTTGTTGTCGTTTGTGCTAGGACGGTCATCTATGCACTCCAGGAAAGGGACTGTCATCTGCTTCACTTTTTGCGGTTGTACACCGCCGAAACTAGTGTCTCTGCGATCGGCTAACCAAGACCTAGTTGACGATCCAGAAGGGGCCTACTGTTCTATGTTTTAGTTGGTAGGGCAGGTAGGCACTGGTTGTAACCTACCTTGTGTCTCTGGTTCCGATTATGGATTACTTGCAAAGGCCCGTTTCTGCAAACCATGCATTTCATTGTGCACGTCTACGACATGGGCCTATCTCCTGCCGAGGCTACATACCAAGAACGCTGAAATGGATGGTATATGTGCAACATGTTTCGGAATCGTACGTTAACTAACTGTTGTAAGATTCCAACTGACAGTCCCTGTATGCCATGTCCTTGAGCACATCAAATGACAGATGGTGATGTCAGGAAATACTGTCATGTTGCAACCATCGTCAGTGTTTGGGGACTGCAAAGAACCAATAAATATGACCTAGGTATGTTCATGACACATGTATTATCATACACGTTCCCTCATCTGAGAGGGTCGAGGTGCAGAAAGACGGAACGAAGAAATGGTGCTTCCGCTGAAAGAATCTATTGGTGAGCTTACGTCGAGAGAGCTCACTTTGTTGAAGGAAAATGTCGCTATCCATGGGCCCAGCTTTGCGTTGGATATCTTCTGGAGGGGGGACCGTCAGATCAGCGAGTGAGGGGCATTCCCGCATGGGATTCTCCAAGAAGCTAACCAGCTGCTCAGAAATACTGACAAGCTGCCATGCATTAGCGAATCTTAGCATGGCAGCACATGTAAACCGATTTTGTGAATGGCTGAAATCGACGACGGCGAAGGGAGGAAATACCCAGATTGCACGAGACGTCCTTCTGGACATGGTTAATTTCCGGAATTGGTGCTTGATGGTTTCGAAGGCACATTCAAGGTGGTACTGAGCGGAATGGTACTATACCAGGCGGGTCAGTGTAGTATGTTTGAGGACTGTCATTAGCTCAAGTTTGCGCACACCTCAGGAGTGGATGCGACAAACGTTGGCACCACCCTGTGCCTGACCACCTCAGGAGGCTTATTCAGACTCTATTCC